>JAMKCH010063212.1:0-20487 GCA_023653785.1 Ophioderma brevispina
AGTATGTAAATGATTAGAGTTTGTGTTCGTTAATTGCGTATAGACACACATGTTAAATGATAAGAGTTTTTTGTGTTCGTTTATTGTGTTAATGATAAAATAATTTTTTTAAATCCACCCGAGTTGTCAGAAAACATGTTAAATACGGCGATTCGGAATGTTTGGGAAAAATTTTATTTGTGGAAACAATTCCGGGGTTTTTCGGCTGGAATGCAAGAACCAACCGTAAGTGACATTTTGTCGAATTGAGTTTTTGGTGAATGTTGAAAAGGAGATATCGGCATAATTTGAAATATGTGTGAAAATATGTAAGTGATTAAAAAAAAGTTTTAATTAGAAAAAAAGAAGATAACGTATGTGCAATTCGCTTTTTCCGCTTAATGCAGACCAACGTAAGTGGCGGACACTCGTTTGTCTTGCATTCAGCATTTTTGCCCCTTTTCAGTGCAAGTCCAACGTAAGTGGCACTTACGTTACGTTGGTCTTGCATTAACACAAGTTGACCTGTTTAAGGCAAGACCAACGTAAGTGGCTACTTACGTTGGTTTGCATTTGAACAGTTTTTCAGTGCAAAGACCAACGTAAGTGGCATCTACGTTGGTCTTGCATTAAAAACATTTTAAAAAAAAAAAAATGCAAGACCAACGTAAGGGCACTTACTTGGTATGGGCATAAGATTTGTGCACTTGTTGCAGTGCAAAACCAACGTAGTGGCACTTACGTTGGCTTGCATTAAAATTGTCAGTGCAAGACCAACGTAAGTAAGTGGCACTTACGTTGGTATTGCCACTAACTAGAAAATACTGATTTCCCTTACGTTCTTTCTTCTTTGTAAATTAATATTTAATTAGTTGTCAAGTAGAAATGTATTTCATTTATAGCATACAAATACATTTTCTATTGTAATACCTGCTTATAATTATGGACAACCACTATAGATCCAATAGAACACAAAAATTTTTCTTCCTGCAAAAATGTAGTCAAACGCATCTACGGTGTCTTGTGCATTCAGCGACGAATTGTGGATATGAAATTAGAATGATTCATTTTCACCCTTGTTCCAGTACCGAAAGTTTTAATATTAGAGCGAACAAACACCCAATGAAATCGGATGAGTGGTTAATTTGAAAATAAGCCTACGTGATTAATGGTCGCCGAACTTGCTTTTCTGCGGGATTAACTTGAAAATGACTTAAAATTTGAACTATAGAAAAGCTCGCAAGATCATATTTTACCCAGGCACCGTGTATGAAGGGAATACATTTTAAGGACCAAAAATACGCATTTCTATTAAAAAGGTGTCCCATCCCCCGTATTTAAAAACTAGCTATTTCGCTTTGGGGTGTCGCCGCGCATGAGGAAAACCCCACATTCTTCGCATTCAGAAAGCTGTGTGGTATCAATTCACTAGGCAGCAATAATGAGAAAACATCTGCAGTCTTGCGTTGTCGCCGGTGTCGCCGCAGCACAGGTGGGTAACAGCCACAGATTCACCTTCGTAAGAGAAAGAAATGCATGTCATACTAACGTCATGCAAAGGTAACCAAAAAATCCCCCCTTTATTTTTTAACATAAAACAACCCGGGAAAAAGGGGAAAACAGCCACAAAATTAACCGAATAATAGTACAATCAAGCCAATCGAATTAAAACTCGAACGTCATGGGTTAAAAACAAAACACAAATTTATGAAAAAAAACAACGTGAAAAGGCCAAAATTAACAAAATCGTTAATTAAAAAATCAGCAATCTAAATTTAAACTTTTAACTATTTTCCCCATGGGCCATTTGATAAGCAAGCACACCCGAAAAGAAAAAAAAAACCGTGATGAAACTCCTGAAGTTCTGTGTGTCGCCGCTGCGCCGTTGCACGGGTAAAACCATAGTTTCACACTCGACTATTACTTCATAACAAAAAATCTCAACTTTTATTCTAAAAAAACAACGGGGGAAAAAAAAAAAAAGAAGAAGATAAAAAAAATAAAAAAAATAAAAAAAATAAAAAAAATAAAAAAAATAAAAAAAATAAAAAAAATTTATTGAAAAAACAAGAAAAAGGCCAAAATTAGCCAAAATCGTAAAAATAACCAATCTAAATGCAAAAATTTAAACTATCCCCCCAGGGACACTTGCATAAGCAAGGCACAAGAGGGCCATTCTCCTATAAAGGGTTCAAAGTTTGGTCTCCAAATGACCAAAATCAACATATTAAGGAATTCCTGAAAATCATGAACAATCGTAAACTTTAATATTCAGAAAACGGAACAATGCATAGGTGATCTTAAAAAAATATCCGATTTTAGTATATTGCCTAACGTTAACCACTTAAGTAAATTCTGGGTTAAGTACCTGGCCGGCCTTTTTAGGGGCGCCGACGGGCGCCACCTATTAGCTTGGCTTTGGAAGCGTTACAGCGGTCGGTAGGACGTGTATTCCTGTTCCTTAAAATTAAAAACATGGCCGTAATTGAAAACCAGCCTTTGAAAATTATCAAGACTGGAAAATACCGAAGATATTGTGGGAAAAGGGGAGGTTACCTGCCCGGGGTCGTAGCGATTGCGCATGTTCACGTTTCCGTGTTTGCGAGCGACCCGACAAAAAACGTTCAATTTTCTCGCTAGGTTCTATAGGTCAGACCCAATACGATACATATCAAAACAAAACATAGTAGGACCCTCTGATGCAAAATTCTCGAGTATTGAGATTTAGTTCATTTGAATGCATTTCGCTTATGACGGATGCTCGTTAATCGCTGTCGCGCATATAATAATTTAGATAATATCTTCGCAGACAGTTTGTGACACAGCTACACACGTCCGGACCGTTGGTAGGAAACTGTAGCAAATGAGGATTTCTACGTGACATCAATATATGTTACATAGAGGATGTTCCAAATATTGTGGAAATAATGAGGGTTGCTCACGATTACCCGATGACCTAAAAATCAATTTTCTTTCGGCAGAGATTTAATCCAGAAGAAGTTCTCCATTTTCCTTGCGAATTTCAGAATATATTGCAAAACACTGTATCATGGTACCATGTAATTACGCCCAACTGGGTCGTGTCAATTGTGACCTCGCTGATGCTCGCTCTGCTTCCATATAACTTGTGAACAATGGAGCAGATTACACATTTAAAGCAATTCGTTTTCTAAATGGTTGAGCGGTCTAAGGTTCGAAAATCGGTCAAGAGAGGAGAAGGATTGTTTTTTATTGTTGTTATAGTGTGTCTAGTTTTGTACATCATAAGAGGCGCCACAACTGTGAAGCAGGGAGCAACCTCTCATGGTTCTCTGTTTTGTCAAGTTTTTTGTAGCATCTTACTTGAATCAGTTTGAAAAGTTTTAACTGCTAGGATATTTACCCAAGGGAATCTACTGGAACAATTTTCCTGATTTTGATACATTATTATGACGTATTTTATGAATTATATTTGTAACCTCGCCAAGTTGGAACTCTGGATTTTCCTACACAGTGAATACAGCCACCTCCTATTGATTTTTTCTACCTTGGAAGTGAATTGCCTCTTAGCATACTGCTTTTCACTAAACAGGATGTGTCGGCAAGTCAAGAATGATAGACACTTCATCCCTACAATTTCAAAAATCCCCGGGACATTTCATCCCCGAGGACGATTCATCCCCGCGACGATTCACCCCGCGACATTCATCCCCTAAAATTAACTTGATTGTTTCGGTTTTTTAATGTAACAAAGTGATTAAAACCAGCGGAAATAGGAATAAAAAAAATTTAATTAAGCTAGAAACGTCGGCGGTACCGGTAAAAGTATGCATACATTGCGGGATGTCGCAGTCGATCGCTGGTAAGGTTCGATCGGCCAATCAAGACTTCATTCTCAATACGTTACTTTACATTACACTGTTTTACTTAGTCTTAGTCTCATTAATACAAAGTAACCACCTCCAATGTGCTGCCGACTTTTGTTTTGAGAATAAGCGCTATATAACTTTCGATTTTAAAACAATTTTGTAAAGATGCTCTCATGAGCTTCATTCGCCGGCTTTTGCTGCCGATCGCGGTGCAAAAATTCTCACCCTGTAGCCTTGTATTGGCACTATCCACGGTGCAGGTCGATTCGGTCCCCAAAACCAGTTCGGTCCCATCAGTTCGGTCTCACGATGGTCAATTTCGGTCCCACGTCAATTCGGGCCCATGCCAATTCATCCCAAGAAAACACGTACATTCGTCTCAGTAATATTGGTCAATTCGGCCTCACAATGTCCGTCAAATCATTCCCCATGCCAATTCGGACCCAATGGAATCATAGGCGTACGTGCATTTTATCTGATTTTGTCATGTTCCTATTTCTTTCTGCTACTTCTATCCTCGTTTAAAAAATACTTCATGAAAATGTAGATCGGAAGAGAACCGTTACGATCCCTTGTCACATATTTTTATACAGAACCACCCCTTTTTATAATATATATGTAAAATTGAGTTTCTTTCATCATGATGTCGGGCCGGCAACCACTTCAACCTTGCATTCAGTCCCATTTTCGCTACTTATTAGATACAAATAAACCAATTCATACAATACCATCTTTGGCATTTTCACAGTCCATGTATAACTGTCGGCCTTTTAAGTTTCCACGGTATATTCGTTAATACAACCTCTATATTAATTTGTTTAAATATATTTTCTATACCGTAGTCGTTCAATGTATGTCGCTGAGAACAATGATTTTGAATTGTCACATCTGATTCACTCTATATGAACTATCATACGATGTACATGAAGCGGAATATAATCGGGCATTTGTCATTGCGGTGTTAGATGTAGGTCTAATAACTGTTTCAGTTTAGAAGTAAATATGATGGAAGAATCTGAAGAAATTGACAAAAGAATCGGTGAATACAGCTTTGACAATACCATACCATATCAAAAGATACTGAACACAAAAGAAAATTATACAAGTTTCTTTTGTGTTCAGTGTCTTTAATTATCTTTATACCCCTTAAAATTGATTAAAACTTTATATGACATTTATACATGTATTTACAAGTTAATAATTTATAGTTTTATACATTAATTTAGACATTTATTTATCTGAACACAAAAAACAACTTATATTAGTTTCCTTTTTTGTGTTTCGGTATTTTTTGTGCTCGTCTTAGACCCAAATAGGATAGAAATATAGAAATAAGAGCATATATACCCATCAAACGACATGTGATGGGTGACTATTATCTCCAAATATCACTAATAAAATAACCAAAAAAAAAACAAAACAACACAAAACAAACACAAAAAACAAGCAAAAACAACAAATGAAAAGAAAAAATAAATTGTCAATATTTTTTTAAATATCAATTCTGACTTTGAAACATAATTTCCATCGCTTTTCTATTCCTTTGTTTATTTGCGTTTTGGTGTATTTCACGGGAAAATTAAAACCGATTTTTGCCCGCCAGCAATGCGAAAAATGAAAAGGAGGGATCGGTTATTTCAACATGTTGTTCTTCCACATACAAATCCTTTATAGTTTCTTCCTCTTAATTTTCTCGCTTGTTGAGCTGAAACAAGTGACCTAAGTTCTATTAATTTTTGTTTTCAGATGAATGAATTCAATGGCGAACCAACTAAAATCGTGTCTTCCTATATAGTACGCTAACTGAAATTACGACAAACCTACAGTTACTGTAACTAATAATGGGACAACTTACACTGGTTATGTAAATGACAAAAAAATCCAAGTCGATACTTCACAAAGTATTATGATGGACAATTTTTTAATAGTCGCTATGGTATCATATTCGTATTTCATTATTCTTTGAATGCATAGAAAACGGGGACCAAAAAAAAATCCCCGTCGGCTCCCGCGCCGCTCTCTTATACATCATACCCCGCCTAGTCAACACATACCACAGAGGCTTTATACAGGCTTAATACTGTGTCCTGTCACACACGCACACAGGCCAGCAACAATTGCTATTGCACGATTCAATAACATAACACAACTGCAACACCATCCTCTTTTCACTAGGCCTACAGGACAACAATAACCCAGCACAACATCAACACCAAGCCACATCCACTCTTGCTATAGCCCACTTAGTGCATTAATTAGGACCAGTCCTTTACAATGCACGACTCCACTGAGCGTAAATATATACGGGGATAAGTGCTTGGGGCTGAGTGTACGGGATGAAATTTCTCTGGGATGAATCGTCACGGGGATGAATTGTCGCGGGGATTGAATCTTCGCGTGGATGAAATGTCTCGGGGATGAAATTGTACGTGGATGAAATGTCTGGTTTCCGTCTTCAATTATATGACCAGGATAACAATTGCTATTCAACCTGTACATAATGGCTGCCCCGCAAGTGCTTTTCTTGACCTCCTATCCTTGCTCTTGAAATCAACTTTCTGATACTTGCATACCTAACTGTGAACTCAATAGTGTACTCCTCTTCCTCACAAGTCTTATGTTTGTAAATATGGATGTGAAAATGGGAAGTTTTTGAAAAGCAAATAGGTTTTTATTATGCCCACTCTAATGCCACATTTCCAGGTGGAATATGGCATGTGGTTGACATTGAAAATAATCTGGACCTGCAAACTGTGAAATAAAACCTACACATCCATCTACTAGAAATGGTTCTACAACAAATAATTTCAAACCAATCTCCTACATCAAAACGGAACGTCTTCAATTAAATGATTTGAGCCCAACAGCCCCTCACCTCGCCATGTAGCTTTGGAATCACCTAAAACTTGGGTAAAACACCAGCTGGTCTAATAACCATTCGCAAGAAAGAGTGGGCTTCAAAAACCTAGAAGATTTAAAGACCTACACGAAACAATCAACCTTCAGACAGCCTCCAATCTGTCCTTCTCTACATGTCCAGGCCGACAGCTGAATCTTGATATAATAATGACACTGAGTTCGTCTGTACCATGTGTGGTACTAAATGCTATGCTCGGTCGTTCGCAACAAACTCATGTTCTCGTGATTATATTGTATATACTGACTTCTTGATTTCGCGATCACTGAAGCTATTTGTCCGATTCCAAATAAACACAGAAACTTTGGTGCGCTTCGTTACCTGGGTATGATTTGTCATATCTCGCCCCAACCGGCGGGTGGGTGGAGTTTCTGCTTGATCCATAAAATCAACAATAACCAGAAGTACCACTCCAGTTCAAATATCATTTATTGTAAGCCTATGTTGGTGATTTGACATTTCCATGAACAGATTCTCTTTCAAACTGGAGGTGATATATCAGCCAACATACACAAGAACACGTGTTACGCTAGTGTATTTCTCCTGAATTTTCTGATTTTCTTGCACACTGGCGCCTGTTTCCAAGACCAAAACTCTTGATAGTTGATGACTTTAACTTTCACTTTGCAGACTCAAGAGAATGATACTGCACGATTAAAATTGGTTGATATTTGTAGATATTTGATCATAATGTACAGGTAGACTCCTCCAACTCACACCGGTTCACACCAGTGGACATATTTGAAATTTAGTCATTGCTCGTGCTTCTGATAACCTGATTAACTATGTTAACGTAGACTGTGATGACTGATTCATGTTTTTCCATTCTTTGTCATTGAACCTTAAACACCTCCACGAGACAAACACTCTCCTAACAAAACTTAAGGAGATTGAACCAGAGGGTTTTTCGTAGACATAGAGATCCCTTCTCCCCATTTAATGTCATCATCGATCTCACTGAAATGTCAAAACCATACAAACCATCTTTCCGGTAACACTTTGGAATGTTCATGCACCTTTGCAACACTCTTACCTTTCTATAACTACCATCCAATCCCTGGTATCCCCTGAAATCGACGAAGCGAAGAATTACGGAAGACTGAACGTAAATGGAGGAAATCCAAATTGGAAGTGGATCGTCAAGTTTTTATAGCTCAGCGCCCAGTATAAATATAAAACCATATATAAATGCCACGCCATCATATAAGACAATACTAAGTACTGACCAGAAACACTTTTAAAGATTGTCGAAAGTCTTTTGCATCAAAAAGGAAAAGCGAAACTTCCTTCTCACAAGTCTATCCTAAGAACAATTGGCTTGAAAAATTCAACAAATGTCTTTGTTTCGAAAATTGCAAAAATACGCATGACTTAGACGCTGAATCAACTGATGTTGACAATCTGACTAATCACTTTGACAGTTGCACCTAATCTAACTTCCTATTTGAAGTTTTTTGCTCCTGCAATCTGTGAGGAAATTATAACTCATCATCGCTTCACCGCCATCATGGTGTTGGACCCTTTCCTACCCTGGCTGTGGAAAAACATCTTCACCTGCTTGTTTTCCACTTATCACACAATTGCTAATCCTTTCATTGGAATCTGCCGTTTTCCCGTCCCTGTTTCAAGACTGCTCTGTCCAAACCTCTTCTTAATTAAGCCATCGCTGGACCTCCGAACTTTTAAAGAACTACGTCCTGTATCAAACTTGGCCTTCATCTCCAAAGTCATTGTAAAAAGTTTTATCATCTCGATTGCTCATCACCTCGCTTCTAACAACCTTTATGAATGCTTTCAACATCCTAGACAATACCATGGAACCGAACAGCATACTCATGTGTTCTAAATGACATTTTTGCGGCAGTATTGATCAGAAAGCGTGCTGGTGTGTATCTGGTTTCTCCTCGACCTATCTGCTGCCTTTGATACCATAAGCCACATTATCCTTCTGTCGCGTCTCTATTCTCTTGGTTTTCAGGAAAAGTGCCACTCAAATTGATCCCTCTTACCACCTAACTGATCGAATGCAGGCTGTTTCACATCAATGGCTGTTTTGTCAGCTTTCCTTCACGCTCCTCTTCGGTTCCCCAGATCGTCTTGTCCGCTATTTTCATTCACTATATATTCATCATCCATAGCGTACTAGCTCTGACGCATGGTTTTACAATACACCTGGTATGCTGACGACACCCACTTACTTATCTTTTTTGACTTGGATATCCTTCTGATGAAATTGCCGTTCGTTCTAGAATTGAATTGTGTATACAAGGATATAATTCATGGATGACAGCGAATACAATTGAAATTAAAATATGACAAAACTGAACTAATCATTATTACCTCTACATATCACAAACAAAACCACCCTGACAGCTTCAAATTGCTTCCGTCAACATGCGTGCTTTCTCTGCTAATGCTCGTAAGCTTGGAATAATATTGACAACACTCTATCCATGGATGACCACATTAAAATGTGTGCAAAATCCACTTACTTCCAGATTAGGACATTAGCCAGATCCGTAAAATTGCTTGATGATAATCTGCATCGGCAGCGACAACTTTGTCCAGCGCCTTGGTCACGTCAACCCTTTATAATGTTAAGTCTATTGATGGGATCACTGATCGGCACTTGAGTAAACTTCAACAAGCTCGAAATGCTGCTGCACGTATGCTCACAAGGACTAGAAAATTGAAGCATATTTCACCTGTTCTACAAAGTCTGCACTGGCTGCCAATTCTGTATCGCTTCACTCACACTCCTCCTCTGGAAAGCACTTCATGATATGGCACCTTCTTATATATGCACCAGCTTCTCAAACCACTATTCCTCACGTCACCTTAATCGTCAATAAACCATTTGCTTTCTGTTCCTCGAACTTCGTCTTCTTATGGCGACCGGGCCTTTTATGCATCCGCTCCTAGACTCTTCGAACTCACTTCCTACCGAACTCAGAATTTTTAATTCACTTGAGACTTTCAAGAAGGTTTTAAAAACTCACGTGTTTATACGATTTGGCCTATACACTTAACGACTTGCTATTTATTCTTCGTAACTGTTTTGCTTTTTCATGTATTTTGTTTGTTTTGTAAGTTTCGCCTCGGAAGAGGTTTTCTAGATAGATGGCGCATTATAATTGCATTAGTATTATTCTATTATTCTTGTTTGAGCTGTTGTTACCAGGAAAGATGTCCGTTGTTTTGCTTTTTTTTTCTTTCCTCTCCTCACCTCCCCTCTCTCCCTCCCCTTTTCCCATTTTTTCTTCTTCTTTTTTTTTTAACACACCTGCACACTTAAAGAATCTCGGAAGTTGGGAAGAAGTAGGGCAAATGAAAAGAATAATAATGAACAAAGTAATGAAATCAAAAGAAAATAAATTTAAACAGAAATTAACTACAAAATAAAAAAATTCAAAAAAATTAATTGAACAAATGAGTGAAAAGAAAACGCTAATCACAATAAAGAAAAAACCAAACCATAGATTTAATATTAACTTAAAATTAATTAAAAATACATAAATAAGATAAGCAAATTAAATTAATAACAAAAGTTAATGAAAAAAATAAAGAAAAAATAATAACACATGCAACTAATGAAAATACACCACTTAAACAATGTCCACAATCAAAATGAACTAAGAAAATAAACATCTTTAAAATATACCAAATAAAGATAAGTTATCAACTAATATCATAAACAAATTACAATGGAAACAATAAATTAAAATATAAATCAATACACATAAATTTCAAAGATTAACCACTTGAACTGAGTGAAAAAAAGAAAAACGCTACAAGAAATAAAAAAAAAGACGGCAACCAATAATTTAAAAGAAAATAATATTAAATAAATTAATTAAAAATACCTAAAATAATATAGAAGCAGATAAAAACAAAATTATTCATAACACAAGTTAATAACAAAATAATGTACAAATAACACAATGCAACTGAAAACACAAAAATAACGTTGATAAAATAGAAAACAAGGAGTTGTTCAGGAAGATGTTTTCGTGCGATTATTAAATATAATTAAATAAAACAGCAAGAATAAATAACAGATGAACTTTAGCTAACTCTTAACAACGTTAGTAATTAAAGTTTTAAAAGAAATTAAAGATATGAAAAATCGAATACGAACAAATTATGAACAATAAAATAAGCTTTAAAAGAGCAAATCTGACAAAATATCAACTAAAAAGTAATACAAATAATTGAAAGAATAAACCAGATAGAAAAATGAAAAAATGACAATACATTAAAAAGCAAATAACAACATAAAAATGACCCCAAATAATATAAGATTTACAAATATAATAAAAAGAGTAAAAAAAGTGGAGAAAATGATCAAAAAATCAAGTTTTTTAATTTTTTAGTATTTTATAAAAATAATTAAAATATATATATTTTTTTTCATTTGGTGAAATAGAGACCTGAACTGGATGTGGTAGGGTTGGTTTTGGTTGGAAGGGGTGATTGGCAAACACTCTACCCGGGGAGTTGGGAAAGGAACTCTGGGAGTTGAGAAGGAAATCTGGTATAGAGGTTTCATGGTATTCAATGATGTATTGCCATTTAGTCCGTCAAGCGTTTCTCTGCCCATATCATATAGCTCATCTACGGAATCAATTGTAATACAAAACTACCATGGTAGTTGGGATGGTAGTTGGGAATTGTCCATATAGATAAAAGGGATGGGGTTTGGTAATGTAGAAATTTGCCCTGTGTATTGGAAGGAGGAACCTGGCTTAGTTGGGAAAGGGCCACTCTTGTAGATGAGAAGGAGGATCTGTGTTAGTTGGGATGGACATCTGGACGCTTGGAAGGGCTCCCAAGACCTTTTGGAAGGGTCTTTGGATAGTTCGAAATGAAGAAAAGACCATGGACTTTGGGGGCAACTAGTAAAAGGGCCCCTGGGTAGTTTCAAAGGGTCCCTGTGGTCGGTAGTCAGAAGGGACCCTAGGTGTTGAAAATTTAATAATGCTACAGGTACGTCTGATAAGGTCCCACGGAACCAAACAACCCTAGCCTTGGTACCCCCGCGCAAACCGCCGAAAGCCGAGAACCGCGTTAATTCTAGTTTTGGTTGGGACATCGGGTATGCCCGATTAGGCGGTAAGGAACAAGCTCCTTCGTTAATCGTGGAATTTAATATATAATAAATAAACATGTGCTACTTACATATTCAGATTTTATACATGCAATGAATGATTTTTTTATGTACAATCAAAACCAACAGAATTAAACAGATCATTTAGCCTTTTATTAATCACTAATATGTACTACTGTAGGCTTGTTTCGGTCGCAAGTAAAACAACACAGATCTGGATTATTGTAATAATGCTTAGTTGTATTAACAAAAAAAATTACAAATATTGGCAAGTCCCATTTTGACTCTATATGATAGTGTTTTTTTTTTCTTCATCTTCATAAAACCATGTAGCCTTGACTTGCAAAAGATCTGGAAATCTGTGTCTGATTGTTAAAACTTTATCATACAAGCACTATATTTGAACCTTTTTTATTACTTGACACAAAGAACCTTTTTTATACGTCCTACTATGCAAACACTTGATTTAATGGAACGCATTTGAAAACAAGTAAATAAATTTAAGGCACACTTATTATACAAATGTGCACTCATTTAATGCGTATCACTTATTGTACGTCTAAGTGTATTTATTATACTATAACCTGACTGGGTTAGAACCTAATTAGCCTTTAACTTTTGTTACTACAAGAAAAGTGTTTTTACATGACCCATACACAAAATACACCATTTTTTATGCAATTAGGCTCTAATTATTCAATTATTTAATTAAGAGTCCTTGTCTCAACCGTTTATTTTATATTACGGGCGCCACTTGGATCCGAATTCAAAATAACACTTCAAATCTGGTGAAAAATTAACTATGCATTCTTTTTTATACGATTTGTGGTTATAAATCAACCGATAGTCGCATAAAAGCAGGAAATTCCAAAATGTATGCACATTAGGCCCTAATTATGCAACTTATTACTTGAATGGGCAACATTTTATGTACTGATTGAAGTCTCACCTGTACAGTTACTCTAATAACCCTTCAAGTTGGGTGAAAATTGAACACGGCAGGGATTTTTTATGCAATTTTGTGGTTTATAAAAGCAAAGGTGCAACATAGGATACCTCTTTGTTAATAAGGTCAAAAGCCTCATACCAGGCAAATGTCTTGTGAAGTCACGTTGTAAAAACTAAGCCGAAATGTGTAACTTTGACCTCATTGGAGTATGTTATTACATTAAAAACCAAACTCCATTTAGGTTTACAAGCACACCTTCATTTGTTTCTTGAATCAAGGGTCCACTATCAAGGTCAAAGGTCATGAAAACTATAATTGAACACAACAAAAGGCAACTCTCAGATCCACCCCTCAGCTGTTTCGCCAAACAGCACTCAATAAACAAATCCACACTCCCAAAAAAGGCTGGTGAAATAAGAACAAACCAATTTCCAATTCTTAAAAGTGCAACAAAAGATTAACAACATGCCCAAGTATTGTCTTCGTATAGTTTCACGTTTACCACACTAACCAAATTATTTTACCTTGCATTTGTAAAAAATATAAAGCTTTCTTTAATTTCCTATATTTCTCTTATACGCTAATTAGTTGGTATTGGCTCCTATACAAATTGAACTTTCACCAACAACTAAACTGTCATACTATATTCTTGTATTTCAATAGAATATATTTTTTATACTTATTGCAAACACTTTTGTACTAAGCAAGTTGCAATAAAACTTCACGAATTCAATCTGATATAGTGTCTACAGTGCCCGTTCTTCAGAAGTATTTCCCAACCACATAGAACAACCCAAACAAGATCACTCCTTGGGGCGCCCTTTTCCTTTTAAAGGAATTTTTATTCGTAATCGTGCCGTTCTTGATGAAAGTACAAGCTTCACCGACTAAGTCTCTATACCTTATCAAGTATTACCTTCATACTAAAGCATGGTATGGTATACCAATATAGGTTATCACGGCGTTTGCAGAGCGTAGCGGGAGGGGGTGACGTATCTGGCGCGGTATATGAACGTAACATGAGAGATGTCTTTCATTACTAGGGGCGAAATAATTGCTACTTTGAACCACGGATTTTTATGCAAAAACATTGACCATCTGCTCGATTTATCACATCTGGGAACATTGTTCTTCCGGTATTTGTAGCAATTTGATATATTAGAATTATGGTAACGATCTGGCTGCAATATTGGGCGACATGCTCTCAGGAAACTCTTGCGAAAACTTAATAATCCAATATTATCATGTTTTGAACTTAATAGTTTAGGGCATAATAGCGGCTGATAAAAATGTAATTGTAATATGTGAAATGCTGCTCTTGTGTAATGAGCAGGGGACAGATTTTTAAAAAGAATGGATTGGGCTGCGACAATGGCGAAAGCAAGAATTTGGCATCTTTAAGCCTAATATTGACTTGATACTGTCCTGTCAACCGGTTACAACTTCTATCCGGATCATTTTAAAAAACCTAACGCACTAAGTAAATTTATATCAAAAAGTATTCATTAGTCAGAACAAGCTTTCCAACGTGATGACTGTGAGCGACATGAAAAACTACTTTTGGAACACTTCATCTGTAGAAAGGCCCAGGACACCAAAAACTCCTTGTAGTTCCGGGGTGTTGCCGCTGTCGCCGCTGGTCGCCGTTGCCCGTTGTAAAACCATAGCCTTTCACACTCGATGTATAACGGCCATAACAACATCCCAACTTATTAAAAAAAAAACAACGGGAAAAGGCCAAAATAAGCCAAAATAGTGTAATAAATAATAAAATTAAAAAAAAAAAAAAAAAACCCAATTTCTTGAAAAAATGAGAAAAGGCCAAAATTTGGCCAAATCGCTAAAAATCACAATCTATTTTAAAATTAACTATTTCCCCCAGGGTCCACTTGATATGCAAGCACAAGACCCAAAACATGTAAACTCCTGAAGTTCTGGGGTGTTGCCGCTTGTCGCCGCTGTCGCCGTTGCCCGTGTTAAACAATAGCTTCACACTCGATGTTTACGCCATAACAACAATCCCAAACTTTATTACAAAAACATAAAACGGAAATGGCCAAAATAGCACAAATAGTGTAAAAATCAAGCTCAAATAGTACACCACAAGCTCAATCTAAATTAAAACTCGAAAACGTTAATGGTTGGTTAAAAATAAACTCCCAACTTTATTTAAAAACCAACGGAAAAGGCCAAAAATTAGCCAAAAAATATGCGGGAAAAGGCCAAAATTAGCCAAAGTAGTAGAAATCAAGCTGAAAATAGAAATCAAGCTAAATATAACAAATCAAGCTCAATCTAAATTAAACTCGAACGTTCGTGTTTAAAACACTTTATGAAAAAAAAACAACGGGAAATTGCCAAAAATCGTAAAAAACAACTAATTTAACTTCAAATGTAATGGTTTTCTGATCAGTTCAAATTAAATGAAATAACTATTATGTTTTTTTCGGACAAACGGTTACAACTCAGGTACAGCAATCGCGCTGACGCGTTGGCGGGTTTTTAAAAAGGTTTGGCTTCGCCGCGTGTTTTTTCGCCTTTTGTCGGCCGTTTTTTGCTTGGGGTTTTAAAAAGGTTTGGCGCCGCGGCGGATAATGTGGTAGGGGTATATTGAAAGTTTAGCCAATTCCTCTAGTAAATTACCCAATTATCCTGAAGTTTATGACTCCCCAGTCACAAACATATGTAAGGGTATTCTTTATCATTAATAATTAAGTTCCCGTATTCCCCGTTAATTACCATTTCTAAGGAAGGAATTCGTCAATATTTAATCACGTACAAATTGATTGGCAAGAGTTCCATATGTACCCCACTTCGAAGTTCTACAGTAACAAAATAGTAGGTGTAAAAGGGAGCATTTGGCTCAAACTAGCACAAAATACAGAAATTGCTGTCATCCCACCACCATCCACGTAAAACCACAAGAATCCCTCTACAACCCCCGTCAATTATAATCCAGGCAAACCCTGTACAAATCCATCAAATTTAATCAAACAGAGTGGACACTTGAATCTTATCAAAAAATTGATTTATAAAAATAATAGATAATAAAAAATATAAAAGATGGCGCCAAAAATTCGAAATTTCCCCGAAGAATTTAATCAACTTCTCGAGGAACAGCAACCAGAATTCCAAGAAACTATCCGATAGAGACTTGGACAAAGACGCAGTCTACATTGATCCAAGGACACCAAAAAGGTTTGATGAAACCAACCAGGAGAATCAACTATCATGATTCTCTCCGCGGTTGAAGAAGTAGACTAACTCGGTTGCTAGCCAGGGAGGACTAGAGGATCAAGAACTACGCTTCTATAATCAGACCAAAGGCAAAGCGCAAAAGAGAATGGAAACAACTACTATGACTGCGATCTAGTGAACCCAAAGAAGAAAAAGTAAATCCCGACTGAATAAAATTCCAGCCGCGGATTTTTTTTTTACTTCAAATTTTTGGTGGAAGTTGAGATCTGGAGGGAACACAACCATACAATTCTGGTCTTACAAATGCTCTCTTTGGTGCACCCTTCACAAAATACACAATTGGAATATCCTTGGTTCTATCCACACTATCGATTACATAAGTGTTGATACTCAAATGCGTCTGTTGCTTGCCTTCTTGAATCTCCTTCAGATTCTCCCGCTTCGTATAAGTACCCTAGTTTATTGTCGCTGTTAAATGTTTTTTCAGTCTTCAATTTTTGCGGAGCTGAGATTTTAAGGCTCCGACTTTATTTTCTTGATTGCCTCGCTAGGTTTCATTCCAATCAGTCTAGATTTTTCATCCATTAGAGCTGCAATCACGTCTGGCAGTCTCAAAACCCACTCTCGTAGATCTCACATTATTTTCACCTCAGCTTCCAACAAAATTCTTTCCAGCACCCAGCTCACTGATAGCCAATAGCCTTTCGTAGTGTTCTATGAATCTTCAACAATAGCCTGTGCCGATGGTTGCCTTGCCTCACCTCTATGAATGTGTACATTATGCTTTCATAATTTTGAGACCTCTCCCATGAATTCTGTCAGGATCTACCTGTTAAAAACTCTAGGCCATGTCAGTCCTTTCTTAGCGTAAATTTCTCGAAATCTTTTGCAACTTCCTCCGAGCTCTTGGTGCTTAGAGGCTTGCCTCTTTAATCTGCTAGATAATCCACCACAGTTAGAGCATATTTTATAGAGCTTGCGTCCTTTTCCAGGTCGATCATGAGGGAGAAAGGAAACAATAAATCCGCTTGGTGATTCTCATTGGGAACACTACATCAAATTTGACTACTCGTGGAATATATTTCTGGGGCTGGCCACATAAATCTTGCAACAAGGCATGCTTTCAAAAATCTAGCTGTATCTGTACTTCCACCTTAGCTCCTTCGCTAGCTGTCAATAGGGAAACTCCTTTCAGTACCTATCGGACTACATAATAAATTTTGCTAGTTTATTATCCATATTTTAGAATAAACTTGATAAATGATCTAAAACATTTTGGAATTACGCTGCGTATCTTTTCGACACATCAGAAAGAAGAATTCGTGCAGTGGCTAGAAGAATGACAGAGGCTATAGAAAGATACAATAAAGCGCGGCAAGGCGAAAGTGAAGTCCTAAAAAATAAAAATCCTATCTAAATTTAGAGAGGATTTTTTTATTGTCTCATTAGTTTATAGATTGCGAATAGCAATCACAGCGACTATAGAGCCTTAAAAATCATTATCTAGTTTGTCATACCAACTTAACTCAAAATAGCTCTCATTTCTTTTATCAGTTTCCCAGATTTGCAATTGCAAATCTGTGCTTTTTGCTTTAGTTTTCGATTTTTGCGTCTATTTCAGCATTTTATTTTTTATTTTTTTATTGTACAAGACAAATTTAAATCCAATTTTCTTCTCTCTTATTGACCTGCTTCGAGAGAATGTACTCTAATGCTTGTGTTTCCCAGCTGAATCCCAGCTTCCTCCGCGTTTCTCGGAATTTCCGCTCACTTCAGCTTGTCAATCTATGAGATAAGCTCTAGTCCTGTGTTTGTTTCCAGCCTTGTGATTCCTTTAATTCTCAGCTTCTCTTAAAAAATGTGATGAAAATCTTCAGGTATAATTACCATCCGGCCAGCGCATTGGATATAGATCTTTTACGTATTCAGGACTAGATCAGCGGATTCTTTTTGATGCTCTCGTGTTTTTCTACCTTTTTCATAGCGCTTTTCCGAGAGCCCGCTGGAGCGCCTTATCATTCCACCTAACAATTGCCAAACCTCCGAGAGGAAATTCGATAATACAGCTCCGACTCCAATTGCCAAGTTCCGACTGCGCCAGTTCCTGTACAGACTGCATGAGAGTCCCTGAAAACTTGAGCTAGATTGTAAAACACATTCCATACGGTCTTGTATTTTCTCCTTAGCTTTATCTCATGTTCTACTTCACCTTCCAAAAAATTACTCTTGATTCAGAGGATTTGTTTGTGTCGAAATTGTACGCCTTGATCCTCGAGCGCTTCTGGGAATTTCGGGGGATAATTTGCGGTTGCGGCTTGGCTCTTAATCTTTTATTTATGAGATAAGCACTTCGTCGTCAGTATAATTCTCTACGTGAAAATCTTGAAATGCTGGATTATTTCTTGTTTAGACAAATTGCGCATGTTAAAAACTGCAAAATTCTAGTTCTTTGGATCACCGATCCGAATCTGGTATTAGTGGATATAATTTCAGCGCTGCATTCCTTGTTTGATCCACCGTTTATCCACATGCAAAGTTTGCTTCCGTTATACTCAAACGCTGTATGATTTAGATTGGAGTATCCAAATTGTAGGATATGGGAGTGAACCCTATGGCCAACTGTGTTCGTATCGAATATTGAATCGAGTCATCACCCCATCTGGTCGTTACAAAATAATTGTTGACCGGTGGATTTTTGACGAATTTTACACCGATCATTAGGGAGGTGCTAGTTTCATCGGTTTCGTGAAAGCAGAGTCCAAGGCGCGGGAATTTGAGCTCCAAAGTCAATTTGAATGGTACTACCGAGTCGCAGGATACCTGATCCCTTCCGGGTTTGTCTACCGGAAAGAGTCCGCTGGTTCTAATTCGATTGCGGTGGATTGGCGTTGTATACTTACGACGTACTCTCACTCGGCCCGAGGACGTATACTTTCGATCATTCTGCCATTCGATAGTAAATGTTATTCCGAGACTACTCACAGAAAAGATGACTCTCTTGGTTCCATATGCGTGAGGAAAGACAATATATCTCCCGAGATAGTAAGGTTTTACATCGTTGCTAGCCATGTGCACGAGCGCAGTCATTCCACGTAAGCTTTGTTCGCGAGATCTCCATCATTGACTGGAGGACCGCCTATTTATCACATTATGGAGACCCCTATTCGATCTCGCTAACTGTTCCTCCACTTTTATCCAACTTTATGTTGTGTAGGGGGGATACGTAATTATCCACATAACCTTTGGTGTGTAGCATCCCCGATTCCGTCGGATATGCTAATTCCACTATTTTTTGTTTCCCATATTGATTCGACCGGTCGCGCCCGCCAGATTTGGATAGAATTTAGAACCTCACTTTTTTTCCAAAGCAATATTGTTTTAGGTCTACTCCTAAGCTCTGCTGGATGATTTCCGATTTCACTCGATAGGACATAGATTGACATTCTTTATTTCTAGAAAAAAAAAATTCCTCCAAAAATATTTTTTGAAAACAATTTTTTTTACTTAATTTCAAGTAAGTAACACGTCAACAGGCATCCGGTGATTATCCAGTGTATGAGCGTCACCATTGTTCCACTGAATTTTGAAATCCACATCGATTTCTGAAATGTCCAATGAAGATAATCAAATCTCGGATGTTCATATCGGATCGTGTAAACACTCTCCAAATTTAACATTTAAAAAAAAAATCGGAATGTTTTTTCAACAGCGGCGTACCCTTGATTTATCACGATCAGTAGCGAGATTGTTAGTGGTGCTTATTTGTTTCAGATAAACCAAAATTCTCTTGGAGTAGTAATTTATCACATCCTATCACCTGTGTAGGGTCCAGAGTCTAGCCAATCTTCATCATCCAAACCTAGCATATATTGATAGGTTTCTGGCAACCAAACTTGGAATATTTTCCACGGAATCGTCATTTCGAACTCATACGGTTTCAGATTGACTTCGAGGGTAAGTCCTAATCGATTGCTAGTTAGTTTGTGAGCTAAACCTTTGAAAGGTTGTAATTTCAGCTGGAATAGTGACTTCCGTGGATTGTTCCATGTTAAGCTCCATTCTTATGATCATATCCTGACGTTTAAAGATTGTACCATCATACCAAAATGTGTTTCTCTGTCATGCTATTTTTTCTCCTTCCAGATATTCAGCGAGTTTGTCTGGTTTTCCCTTGCTAGGCGTCAAGTATATTCGACCGTTCATCTTTATTTTCCTAAACATTAAAGAGGCTTAGTTACCATCAAGATATATAGACTCTCGTGTGTGGTGTTTTTGAAACGACACATACATTTTCGTGATAATACCAGGAAATTCATTGAATGCAAAAAAAAAAAATTTTTCAGAATTCGTTTTCAAAAATATGTGAATTAAAAGCTTCATAAATTCCAGACGGCGGACATTGATGAAAATTATCAAAAAATGGCTGTCTAAATACGATGGGCAGTTTTGGCAGAATCAAGTAAATTTTGCTGTTTGGGCGCAGGCGACC
>JAMKCH010063214.1:0-47440 GCA_023653785.1 Ophioderma brevispina
CCTTACTTGGGAGTTAACCTTCTGGGATATGTACACTCCTGCCCCACCTTTACCACGGTTGACTCTATTTGTGTCTCAAAATCGTACCATGTAGTCATAGTATTTAAGCGGAGTTCTTTTAAGTGAGTTTCTGTTAGGCCACTGATGGTACAATATGAAACAATTGTTTGAAAGCATTCTTTCAGTTTACAAAATTTTATTTAACCCTCTAATATTTTAAATTCAATATAGAAAATGGTTGCTAGGAAATAATTTTCTTTAACCTCGTTATCATGTGTTATTATCTGCATTTATTTGCATAGTCTTACCATAAATTCCATCAAAATTGTTACTTCATATTTTATGGACTTAAAATCATTTGATCATCATTTGACATGTTATTTCTAAATTGATAACTTTCAGATATACTAGAGTCTTGAAATGGTTCATGATTTGATACTTTAAAGTTTACGTTTGCATTATTTTCACCATTTTTAGTAAACCTTTACTTCTCAGCGTTCCTAATATGACAGAGAAGATCCTCTCATCACATAGGTATCACACTACCAAACAGCAAAACATAAAACTTAATACCAACAATAATACAACAAGATTGAACATTAGAAATGACTAACTATCCTTTAAATACATCCCCTCCACCATCAAAAAGTATTTCCAATATTTGAAACAAATTGCTTTAAACATATCCTAGGGTCCATATTCACAAATTAGTTACAACACGGGTAACAAATTTAGATCTGTCTAAATGTAAATTCAGCTCAAAGTTCCACCAGAAAGACTTCTTCAATGCATTAACATGGATTGTTTTGAATTACTGGTTCTTTGATAATAGAAACGGAAAAAAAAGGAAAAACTGTAATAAACTTGTCAGTGTTTGGCCAAACCATACGACTTCCCCAATACACCACGTCCAACCTTAAACCCCGGGTCTAACCTACTGTTGCATACGGCCCCCATCACACTACCGGGTGGTTTTATTTAACCTCTTGTTTACATGTCCATTGAGTTACGTGAACTGCCCAACCATTAGGTTGTTACAAGACAGGCGGCGGCGGCCCAGAAAACCCAAATTCGGATGTCGTTATTAATCTACGTCACTAAAGCGAATCCCGACAATGCTGATATTTGTTAAATATTTATATAGAGTATATTTTACTCAAATGCAAAAACCATTGGAAGCCAAGTTGTCCATATGAGTATTTCATATGGACAACGAACGATGACACCGGGGATGGCATTTATATCATGGTGACAGGCAAGAAACCGACCCACACAAGGGTCAACCCCCAGATTTCGGCTGTGGTTTTTGTTGGTCCTAAACCCTGTTTTATAAAAATGGTGTGGGTGAGTGCCATATTGAGAGAAGCTTGGCCGCCATCGACTGTAACTATTAGAAAAGACCCCAAAAAATAAACAGGTGATCAGGCTCATATACTATGCTTTAATGCTCTGATTTTAAAGGATTTGCACTTTTTGTACATTCAAACGGAATGCCATTTAGAATTTCCTGTGAGAAGCCTATAGATTGCAACTGGGTTTGCTACACGCAGCCATGAAGTTTGTAAGTTTTTAAACTCAACTTTTGCTCCTAGATGGGTGACACCTACAAGGTAATGAAATATACTGGATTATGTCCTCAAAGTCCAAAAAGATTTTTTTAAATTTTTTATTTTTTTATTTGTTATCCTGTAGATCATCATGCATTTTTTCTGGAATACTTTTTAACGACATCGCAATCACACAGTATTTAGTTTATACTGTAAATCATGTTCAAAAATACTTTGCACTATATTTCAAATTCATAGATACATTATGAACTTTGGATACTGGGGGATCATTTGCCAAATGATCATTTCTTTCCTAATTCCCGTTTGATTGAATGAAATCATTAATGTACATCAATTAAAATGTATGAAGACATATGACCATAATTCGAATTTTCGAATAAGGCCTCGAATAATGAAATTTTGCATTACTGTACGAGATCATAATACTTCATATTTTGGTGACCATCACTGGACAGGCCAATCAAGTTTTATCACCCACTTCTAAACAAAAAAATCTAACATTTAAACTTGACACCATCAATCAGTTTTTTTATCACCACTTCTACACAGAAATCTAACATTTACTTGACCACGGTTGGCCAAATATTGGGAAAGAACACCCAAACACATTACAATGATTTCATAACAAGAAACACTCTCCACAGCACGAGCTCATACTTTTACTGACTGCCAATCCCATAAAAAATTCAAACTTGTGGCCAGCTTCTAATGTCTATCGGAGCATCTTCTTTCTTCCCTTACTAGCCTTTCTTTCCTCTGCCTTAATCCTCAAACCACACTTTGTCAACCTCTGTAATTATTTTGTTCAGAAATTCCCATCAAACCATACTCGTATAGACCAAGTCTTTGGTCAGTGGCTCTTGAAATGGTTCCTTCAGGCGACTAGTTGGCTGAAGGACCCATGTCAAGAGCGCACTGTTTAAGGAAGAATAAATTAAACGATATTAAGATAAAAGAATCTATCTTAACTGTGACAGCCACGATTTATCACATGGCCTAATGCGATCCGACTTTGTTGCACTCACATGACGAAGATCGTGCCCTCTCACTCACACTACTCCTCTCATCCAGGAGCTGCTCATGGTGTTTGGGTGTTAATAATTATATAGGGCTTTTTGATATTAGAGTGTATTTGTGCGCATGGCTACAGAGCCCATAGCTCTGTAACCATGGCGCGTATGTTCAAGGGTATTATGTTTGATAGATAGAGATTACTTTTGGCAGGGGAAGTGTTTCTGGAGTTTTGAGTTATGCACAGGTAATCTTAAACAGAAGCATTATTGATGTGAACTTTAATAGGCAGTGACGATGAAAACAGTGGCAACTGACGTGGGCCTGGGGCAACTGTTGAGTAATTAAGCACAACTTACAAATGTACTGAGTATTACACTGCGTAGGCCAATTATTGCTGCTTAGCATAATTTACATTTGAGTGGTGTTACGACTATTGTGTTTATGACTTAATGATAACCTGTGGTATTGTCATGTAGTATAGCCAATTAGAATTTTTGTGCACGACAGTCGTGCATATAGCCTGTGCCTAGAACTCATTTTCAGTCCCATATTTTTTCTAATATTGAAACTGAGATCACTGCCTATCTCCTACACATACAGTTCGAAAAAATTATTTCTAAAATATCTGGTTTACCCCTCCCCATTTTGAATTTTGTCCTCATGACATTTGTATTAAATAAAAGCACTCAGTCAAAGAGAGAAAGGCATGCAAAGGTGGTTTCATGCAAAAAAAGCACTGTTTCTGCCGTGGAGGACTCCACATGGTGCAAAATTTTGCACCGTACGCAACATAACAAAAACATCATTGATCTTCAAGATCGTAATTCGGAACTACTACTTTGAACAGAAAAGAGTAAGTTTAATACTATATCCACATCAACCAAGAACATTACTGATACTTTTGGAGTTTTTTGGGGTGGAACTCGTCTACCTTTGCCTTATAGGGCCTCCTAAGATTTCTAGTTTTGACATGACATATTGAAAAATAAGAAGCTAAAAAATTCCCTCAACATCGATAGCATCTTTAAACCGTGTACATTAATACAAAACCACATTAAAAGCACGCTGAAGATTCCAATCACCGTGAAAATCCTGGATGTAAACAAAGTATGAGGGTGTCCAAATTCGGAACCCAATGTTATTGCATGCAGGTAAGTGTTGGCCTCCAATCACACATTTTGATTACAAATGGTAACAATCACCTACCATGATATACCCAAGACGCTTAGGAGGAACCCGATTACAAATCAGTTAACAGTTGCTATATTGTATCCGCAATGGATCCGAGTTGAAGCCTGCGGTGCCATGCCAGTCTTTGTTGGATGGACCAGTCACATTGTGATGGTGTCACCGAGGCAGTATAAGCTTATGGCAGAGTCTATTCGCACCGTGACTGTGCGAATAAGCAATGTTTTCCTGTAATTCGCACCGTAGCGGGGTGAATAAGAAACTCTTTTCCTTGTAATTCCGCACCGAAACGGTGTGAATAAGAAAATTTTCTTGTATTCGCACCGTGGTGGTGCTAATAAGAATTTCTTGTAATTCGCACATAAGCGAATAAAAAACTTTTCTTATTAATTCGCACCGTGGTGGTGCGAATAAGATTTTTTTCTGTAAATTCGCACCATATGCGATAAAAATTGAAGCGAAAATTTTGCCCGTTGTGGCACCCCGTCACCGCGGCAGTTATAGTTATGCCCTATATAGCTCTATAGCAGCTTATAATTTATACATGTATATATATATATTAAAAACTTTCCCGCATGTTTGTGTTGGGGGTGGGTATTTTTTTCCTCGTTGTTTCTTTTCGTTTTTGGTGTTGCTAATTTGGGATGCTTTTAAAACTCCAAAGAACATTTCTTTTTGTTGTATTTTTCATCTATTCTCCATTCCCTTTTTAATAATTGTTTATTTTATTTTATGTATTTGCTTATATTTCTTTTTCATTTTTTGTTTCATCTTCATATGGTTTTATTGCTTTTTTATGGGTTTTCATTTTTATTTTAATATTTTGTTTTTTATTGCGTGTATTTTCATTTACTTGTATTTTTTTATTGAATTTGCATGTATTTTTTGTTCATTCACTTTGATATTATTTTTTGAATTGCTTATATTAGTAATTTTGTTTTTAATTTATCATTATACTTCTCTTTATTACTTGATATTTTTATGTAGGCCTACTTTTTAATTGCTGTTAATTTTGTAAAAAAAAATTTGCCTTGAAAATTAGTTTTTTACCTTAATTATTTTAAATTTTAATTTTTCTACTAATCACAAGCATTGTTCAATTTCCAGTATTTTCCAATGAACAAGACCTTACCCGGCTGGCACGCTCTTCCAGAGAAAAGGTAAAGGGGACGAATCTGTGCACACAAGAATAGAGTGCCCATCTCTTTTGCAAAGCGATTGGGCCCGACTCCACCATGTAACCAGTGCGCCATTATAATTGGCTGCCTAAATTTTTAATTTGTGAAATGTGAATATACTCCAAGTGACAGCGGAATATGTACAGCGCTTTGAGACTTTGTGTAAAGCGCTAGAATAATAATTTACATTCCTTGAAAAAAAAAAAGGCGAGCCCACATGCCGCACCGGGGTTCGAACCAAAAGCACCCTTCAGTCATGAGTCAGCACGTCAGATCCCGTGGACGCAATATGTACTCTCATTGTATATCTGCTATAGAGAAGGCTTAGCCTTGAAAATGTTTTTTTTTAAATGTTTCAAATTCATAGTCTCACATCTTGATCGCTTCGCTGTGACAACGGAGATGCAGAATGTTTGCTGCTCTGCCGTATTGTAGTTATAAAACGGGTACGAGATGAAAATGGTTTGGTTGTCACGTGTCAGTACCAGGGTTCACGTGTCAGGTACCAGGTATCAGTTTGCTCTTCGGGGCGACCCGATATATATAAATCCGACTTGTTAAATCAAGGTCTGTACATGATGACCCTCTGCCCAAAGTGATATAATTTTTCCAAAAGACACTTGTATGTCTAAACAGTACAATTTACCTTTTCCCTCTGGTTTTCAAAAACGAGTACGATGACGATAATCGGTGTTGTTTTTTCAATGTGTAGGGATACGACGTCATTTTTACCTGAAGGGTCCCCGAAGCAAAATAATAAACCAATCAATGCAGTGACGTCATCAAATCTTTATTTTTTTTCAAAAATTGGTGTTATTCCCATAATAAAATTCCTTTAAGATCAACATTGTATATTGGTCTCTAATAATTAATATTCAATTGTTCCCCGCCATGGAATGTAAAAGATGGGCAGCACTCTCCACTATATGCTATACCCCCACCCTTTATTATATTTTTTCCCCCCGTCACAAACCTCCACCACTGTGCCACGTCGTTTGTTTCCTTATTAACTCCACCTCTCCCACTTTTTCCACACCCCGTTCACCTTGTTCCTATTTAGTGGTTTTTTCTCGTTTTTTCACTGCTTTGCTAGTTTTTCACCCCCGGCACGGGCTCTTATTATTCTCTTCTGGAATAGTTTTAGCAGGCTTCAGCAACTTGCGCGCGGCTGCGGGGGGTTATGCGTCAAGGCGGTTCACTTTATTTTTTTTATTTGTCTACAAGTCCTGTATACGATGTGCATAGCTCATCTCATGGGGAGGCTATGCCTCGCTCCGATCGGCCGAGGGGCAGAGCCCCCCGATCCGGGAAGACGTCTTTGACAAGACTACGATATGACCCGCTTTTGTGTTTTTATGAGTCTCTCCTATCGTATCTGTTTTCCATCGAAGATGGTTTAATATTGGAGTGGATAAAGCCACAACATTGCAAGTTACTCTAGATATGTGCAGAAAGCAAATGATTGGCAGATATCACAGTAGGCACAGAGTTGGGTGGTTGTCTCATGTAGTAGTACAAAGTCCTCTGGTTCGCATTATTTTAAGAATTTAAGGACTGGGTATATGCCTACTAGAAATTCATTTACATTTACTAAGCAGCTAGAAACAAAATAGTTTGATTGGATGACTAGCTCACCCATCACAGTGGATAAATTCCCAGTTCATTGACACGTAATGGATGTTCTGGCCCAGGGTAATGGAGAGTACCATTATGTGTCCAATGCCCAAATAACACAAGGGGTGATAAAAACTGCTTTCCGTAAGTTTGAAAGTTTGTAATCTCGGGTTGTTGTGTGTATGGGTATTTTTGATTGAAAAATACCCACAATGTCAACATCGTTGAAAGCAGCCATTTAAAAAGGCTATGGAATTCCTGGCTCATGACAACTTAGTTGACTTATCCTATTACAAAGAAGAAATAACAGCTCAAGTTAAACAAAATTTGAAATACTAATAATTTAACGAGAAATTTGGTGAATGAATGATGAACAGGGTACGCGCTGATTTCTTGGAACTTGGGGCAACTTGGCGAAAGTCATGGGCGGATCCAGGATTAAGGAATTTGAAAAACGTCAAAATACCGGGGGGCTGAAGGCTAAACTTTTCCAAATGGGCTGATTTTGCAAGATTTCAGATATTACCGGAGGCGCGGCGCCCCCTACGCCCATCCCTAGATCAGCGCATGAAAGTACAGTTGTGAAAGTAAGGCTGGCGTTTCCAAAACCAGGGACATTCGGTGACAAGGGACTGCAAAGCAAAAATAGGGGTCTATGGGTTGTATTTCAAAAAATTAAAGGTTGAATCACGAGTATGGTTGTGTCTGACATACTGTTTTATATAATATCTCTAATATGAGAGAGGTTTTCCATCTGATCTTCAATTATTTACACATATTAAGTACTAAACGCCCTCCATAAGCGATGGTTGTCTTTTTTAAAGACTATTCTGTGTCAATTACCCCTGTCACATATTGGTAGTCTCATGGGTTCTATTACGCCGGACACTTGGTTCTTGCCAACCTACAGTAGGCATTTACAGTTACCAACACTTAACCTACTTACATGGTATTAGGGACGATGTTTGTTTTAATCATTATAATCTTCGTACTTGTAACTATAATTTTGTAAAGATTTGTAACACATTACCCTCACAGTTTAGTAATTAGCAAGGGCCGTCACTGTTTATAAACCTAATCGGGAGGTTACGGAGGATCTTGGTAGTTCTGGCACAATGCAAATCACCTTTTATTATATTTATTATATCATTCTTGTTTTGTATTCATTGTTGTTTTATTATATTCCATGTGTTTGTTATGTTATTTTAAAGACGTGTGTATCATTCCTGGTTAAATCCACTTCGAGGCGATTTAGTTCATTAAAACAAAATCCAAACGTACCAAAATCTTCCAAAGTAAGAAACTTGAGATGGCCTTCAATGAAATTGGTATTATTGACTTTAACACGGGGATAATGTAAACACTGGGTGATTATTTACAAAATGAATAATGTATGGAATTTCAAAAATTTATGAAAACTAATTAAAAAACACAAAAATGATGCTTTACGTTACGGGGTTGTCTATTGGTGATCCTGGCACAGTAAAAAATCAAACCCTGGGGGTTGATCATGTATCAGATCCATATACAATACACCATATTACATTTTGGCGAGATCATGCTGAATAATGAATAATAACTTTAGGCCATGTTTGTTAGGTAATTCCAAAGATTTTCCTGGTTGCCATTGCAAACAGTCAACTAAAAGCCCCAGGGTAAATTCAGTTCGAGAACCACAAATTTAATCAAACTTATAACCCCAATCGGTTTGTGTCAGGACAGCGATTGTCATAATTTGGTATAATTACTCCACTCGAAGTACGCTCATCAAATAATACCAGCTGACGTGTTGTTTATCAAGGGCTTCAATTCCAAAGGCCATGCTACTTAATATTCTGAAACTGATCCGAATCCGAAATATTTGTGAATAGGCTTCTGAAAATGTTTTTAGCCTGGTGAAACGCGGTTAAGCTGCGACAGCATGTTGTGGTAAGCAAATGTTGGTTCCACCACGTCTCAATATTGCTTGGCGTCCATAATTGGCTTTGTGCATATTTGGATGTATTGGTTTTGATTGGTTAAAGTGATAACATAGCTGAGTGATAAAATTGTATAAAATAATTAAGCTATCGCATTCGATTTAAAGTATTATACTACTAGTATTTACATGTAACAACATTGCAAGATATTAATATTTCGCCCAACTTAAAGTTGGTCTTGTACACGGCAAAAAAATAATAATCCTGTGACATTCTCTCTCTTTGTCCTGATCTGAGAACATTGTATTGAAACATACGGTAATGTGTATGAGCACTTTTTTAACCTGTCTATATTATTAACCAGCGTACTTTTTTCATAACAGGAAGTGTGGCACGTCCGGATATGGTAACATCAACCACCCGTTTACACCTGTTTTTTCCATTGGAGCTACTTTTCGAAGATCTCAGGACCTTGCCAAGCGAAGGATACTACATGCACTGGTTCACCCATGGCCAGATATAAAGACTCAGCGGAGACTTGCCGTTTATATAACCACACCCACACACACACACACGTTTGATAACTAACTACCCTCTTTAAAACAGCGAGTGAAGATTAAGATTGCCATAATCTGAAACCATCCCCACGGGGTCTTTTCTATCCGTTTTCCTTCGGCATGCTTTTTCCTTCTGCATGCAATATGTACCCTGTTTTCCTCCTCCTCCCCCTTCCTCCCTCCCCCAATATAGGTTTATTAAGAGAGGGCTTATTTCTTTTTTACCACTCTAGAACGCTATATGTGATAAAATTTAGCTTTTGAACGTAAGATTTCTGACGACACAACAGCAACCCACACACCCACACAAACAAACAACGTGTCGGTGTGCGGATTGACAGTAGGCAAGGTGTCTAAAATCAGTTACTTTTGCTTTGTGTGTCAACAAGCCTTTGTTGATCCATTGTTTATCGTATTCTGACGCATTGTGAATATAAAAGGGGGCAATTTTCGATACATTGCACGCTTTCTTTTTCGCTCCTCCAACAATGGCTCGATACGATAATCGATGATCATAAATGTGGCTTATGGTAAGACAACATACAGATTAATCATCGTAGAAATGTATCTTAAATCACTTTGCCTGGACTTTGGGTCACTTTGGTTCCATTGTTTTAAAGGCCAGTCACTTGAACAATTGCTCAAAACTAGCTGAGACATAACAATTCTGACCGCAGACTGCCCTCTATTTTCTCGCCAAATTGTCTCGCTCGAGGCGTTTTTCAACTGCAACCCGTTATCAGCTCATGTGCCCACCCTTGTTTTTGCCGACGGGAGGTCAGTGATTCCTTATCTTTATCCCTAAAGTCCCTCGTGCGTGAGGCCCCTGAATGTCCCTATCACTGTCCAGTTGTAAGTGGTTATTAATTACAATATAGATTCTTCAGTATATGTTTCATTTTTGCCTGTCTTTATTATTATTTGTTTGGAATGCCAGACAATCCCCAAACAGGAAACCGATCGCAAGAGATCCAACCAGAGGAAACATACAAAGGACAATCAGGCAGTTAACTTTACTCTTTCCAAACTGACTGCTAACATGTTTAAACTGTTAACGCCAGCTTAACCTCCCTCCGAAAGGACGGGGCGTTTTCTTCCTCAGTTTGTTTCAAAAATTCTAAAAAATGAACCATGCGGAGTTCTACTTTATTTTAATCCTGAGCTCTTATACAAATTACAGGATTAATTTCTAAATATACCTTTCGCGCGTATAGTCACTAGAATTAAGATAGTTACCTAATTCTGAATTTCCAAATTTTAAAAATTAAAAAGTGATTGAAATATTGGTTAAAAGACAATTTCACACAGCGATTAGTATGTTGGCAAGCTTATGTTACTGCCAAAACAACTATTTGTTATAACATTGGAGGGCGGCATCTCGGGAATTGTCTGAGTCGCATTTAAATCCCAGCATGTGACCTTTTGGGATTTTATACCTGGCATTTAGGCACCAAAAGTTTAAAATATCTTAACCAGTGGACCAGGCTTTGTACGTGAATTTGGTAGTGAATTGTTTCATCACGGATACCTCAATCAAATAGTTTATATGATAGTAGTAACGAATTAACAATTACTTCAGCACTTAAAATAACGAACATTAAAAATATGTGCATATTTTTTTCGAAAGACAGCGTAACGAACATTAACGTGAAACTTGGTATTTACTTGGAAATGTATTACAAGTAGCGAACCATATAAAGACGTAATCAGTAATCTATTTTTGATAGGGCAAGGACACTTCCTACAAATATACTTGACTACGTCATCAATATAGTGGCTAAATAACTACATCATGTTTTTTGGCCATGCTAGCCCTCTTCAACACTAATCTTATATAGCAGTCTTTAATCACACCGAGCCCGCGCATCGTCTAGACAAAAATAAAATATAATCTGCCCTAGCGGTCAGTAGTCAAGTCTAGTTAAAATTCTGATCGGAGTGTTCGTCTCTACGAGTCTTGTCAAGATCAACACGGATTCGACCAAATCCCACGCTAAAAACAGCAATTAATTAAATTGCAACTGAAAAACAAATTGAAGAATCTTGGCCTAAGGCATACCTTGTGTTCATCCAGAAAGGGTTTCGAACACGCTTTTAAAAATTCAAGTATTTCATCAATCATCGCCAATTAACACACCTATCACTGAAGGCAGTATCTTGCATTGTAAACATTTGGTAATAATTACCGTGGCTCTCTCTCTCTCTCTGTTTATCTGTTAGTGTATGAAACTATTCAACGTTTTTTAACATGTATTGAGAGTAAGATCCCCTGAAGCAAACAATAGCTAAATCCTTGAACGGCTAAGACTCATGGGTAGAAAGGGCTCAAAATAAACTAGCAGGCATAAAGGTGCAACGTCATAATCGCCCCGATGCCATCATGCAGCTAACAGTATTTGTTCCGCAGAGAACCCTCTTACACTTAATTAAATGGACATAATGGCATGAAAAAGAAAATGACATATAAATGAAAGGACCTTTCTGGAAATCACTTCCACGAGTTTGAAAACAATTTGGATGTTTACATTCTGTAAAAAACAGTAAAACAGGAAGCGTTCCGGGGGGGGGGGAGGTGCATTTGTGGCAATTTCTGGAACAGAAAAGCAAGGTGTTCACATCCCTGACAGAATTTACAGTGTATCTAGCATGTTTTGCGACACAATTCAAGCATTCAGACCGGTAAATCAGGCATTGTACTTAGTAGATATTGATCTGGCAAGTGAAAGATGGATTAGTCGGGATTAGCACATAATAGTAGCATGGTTCGATGAGCTGATACACATGCTTTTTCAGTTTGGTAAATGCTGGCAGTAATGTCAGCATCCTTGTTCCAGAAATTGCACAAACGCACCCCCTCCCCCTCTCCTGTTTTTTAACTGTTTTACTTTTAACGGGTGTGGCCATTTTGTGACCCACTGACACATGACCCTGATGAATTCTACGGAATAAAGTGCACTTTATTCCGTAGTCTGCTAATTCATCATGGTCACTAGTGACATGGGTCCACTAAATGGCCACACCCTGTTTTACAGAATGTAACATCCAAATTTGTTTGGTTCTAATCCGTGTAAGTGATTTCAGTTAGGGTCCTGTTCATTATGTAATTTTTTTTCATGCCATTAGGTCCATTTAATAATTTATTTTTTGCTATATATTTATGGCTGAACTAGGTGCAACAAATACCAGAAGTTAATTGAAAAGTTTTAATTATTTGCAGTTTTTTATTGGCAACATCTTTTATGCCCTTGCTCCGTGAGCACAGGTTTATTCCGTTAAGGTTTCCGAATTCATAAGTGTGTCTGAAAAAAAGTGTGTCAGATGGGTCAGGTTACGGAAACTCTCCTTATTTTGTGAATAGGAAAGATCATACATGTAATTATTGTGGCATTAGAAATCATAGCTCTTATGTGGCAAAATAAATGCCTCCTTGCAAATAGAGAGATTGCCATTGTGTATTTACCGTTCACTAAGAAACACACAACATGAAAGGACTGAAGTCATTGCCCTTGCAAACCAGACAAAGCTATTACCATACGTTCACCTCGAGGAGATAAGCTTCTTTTCCACCCATCGTATTAATCCTGCAAAATACACCGCCGGACTTCCCATTTACTTCTGTCCAACAAAAACCTGAAATAGAACTCCGACTATGATACTCCAACTAATAACCACCAAGGATAGCATAATAGCAGAAAATCATTCACATCCGTATTTTTTCCTTGGAGATCAGTAAGAACACTTGGCCTTGGGTAACCTATGCATTACGCGTGGCTTGTAATCTCTTCACGAGTAACCATTTTAGCTTCGGGTAAATCATCTGAATGCTGTAGGGTTTATAGGTAGGATAGACTAATTGTAATTGCTGTGTGACATAATGTTCAGTTAAGAATCCATTAAAACTCAATTTGTGGCAATCTAAATGATGTTGTACAAATTGATATAACTTCAAGGAACAGGACATAAACAGTATATCTATTGCGATGAAAATCTAAAATTCGAACAAAAACATTTATTTTTTTCTATGATGACTCCCCAAAAAGAAAGAAAATCACCGTATAAAGAGAAAAGAGGACCTCTATAATCATAATAGCTGGTGTTTTACAAATGCTTTATCATGTTCGCATGGTGTTTTTTTATTCCCCAAATACACTTGTATTCAGAAAAAATGAGAAAGGTCTGAGAAATTTCAGAGGCATGCTATCTCGAAAAAGCAAAGCTTAGAGCATGTCTGCATTTCAATGACCATTTTTGACTCAAACGAAGAAACAGGAAGATGTTACATAGCTGTCCTTTGTTATGTAGCCTGTAAGTGATGCCTAGATAGACCTTTTGTCCTTCATAAGCTACAAAGAGACAGCATGAGGCATCCATTTATGAAAAGTACTCAAAATACCTATTAGCTTATGTCGATGTAGTGCAATGAATAGTTAAGACTGGATTAAGAGTTTTCTCTGGACGACACAATGGACTCATCTTAATGATAAAGCATGGCCTTGACAAGTCACTTGAATTGACCGCGCTATTTATATCATGAACAGGTTAACTCTTTGTGGTATGGTGTTTATGTAGTAAGTTAATGTTGTTGTCGTTTTTGGCAATTCCATTTAGTGTTCATGCCCTCAAAAAACAAAATATGCGAAAATAAGCACCCCCGAACCACAATATTACTCACATATATATTGCTAATTAATCATGTTAATATAATGCACATCCTTGCAAAGATGCATTGTGGTTCTTGGAAATTTCAACTACCCATTAAAGCCTGTATTAAAATTTAACATTAAAGCCAATTTTGCGGAATTTATGTAAAGTGTTATTTTTTGAAAACCAGCAAAAGGTAAACTTTGAGTATGTCGCTTTATAGTACAGAACGTTTCAAAATTATATGTTCTCATGAAACTAGAGTGGACGGCTTTCTTTCCTTATCCGGCGATGTCCTTTGCTCTGCAGTATTTTCATGTTTACAAATTCAAACTTGAAGAGGAAATTATCTGCAGTCTCAATTGTAAAACATTTGGAGTTGATCTTGTGAGTAATAAATCCTTTACATAGAGATAACGAAACCACATATTTTAAATTACATATTTCAAATTTAAAAATTGAGGCTAAGGAACATGATTATTAGAAGACTGCAACACGATAACTCTTTGGTTACTTTTCTTGAGCGTTTTAGTTCACCCCAGGTGATCGCTATTAAACTATTGAGTGCATCATTTATATGCATTGCAACAATAAATCACGTGGTATTGATAGCAATGTATTACATTATGGGCGAAAGTGCTGCTTCTTAAAGCAATAATGCACATTGCTTTCAGATCAATTACAATTGCAAGTTTACAGGCAAATCACTGGCAGTGTGTTTTCAAAACCTCTGCCGAAAGTATGCCATATGGAAGGTGAACTCAAGTTGAATTTGTATAGAGGGTGGGTGCGTTTTACCTAACGTAGCTAAATAGGGAGAATGTTAGCTTGCGTTCGATACTACATTCAAGATTTTGGGAATGCTGTTCTGGTCGTAACTAAAACTCTTCAATTCGATTTCTTTGCCCCAGTTATCTGATTGATTTCTCATAAACTCGTCGAACCTCCAGAATTCTTAGCATAGAGACAGAAAACAGTAATTTTAACCATATTTTCTCGGCGTACATCAGATTTACGCAGAATTTGTTAGAAAAAAAACCTTTGTGAATTATCTTAGTCCAATAATTTTATGATTTGACCCATCACAAACAAGAGAAAAAATTTGTTGTTATTATACTGCTCAAACTGTCCAAAAATTTACCCAAATCAACTTTGTGAAACATGTAGACGTAAGAAGCAAAGTTTGTACACTACAGGGATTAAAATGATAATTGCTTGAATTGATATCAACGATGTACCAGTCTATCTGGCTAATCCTAAGGTTTACAAAATGTATAGTTTGCTCTATCTAATTTTATAATTTTAGTAAAATGGCCACATACCAGTTCAAGATCATCATTTTTTTAAATTTGCAGAATAATCCGATTTTGTTCACACTGGTTGTAAATGGTTCATTTGGTAACACTAGTTTTCCATTGCTTTAATGATACAAAACTCTATGCCAAAATAATGAAAATTCTGTAAGAAAGCACTAACAAATATTATATCTGCATGTTACATGTATAGGGTGCGCCAAGGTTTTCGAATATGGGTTGTTGCAGAAGTTGTTTTCTTTATGTTACAAGTACTTATAATGGTCACACTATAGAGGTATAGAGGTACAAACTAATGTCTTAGTGCGAGAATGTATCGAGAAACAAAAACAAATCTGTGAAATGATATAAAGGATACAAGTTTTAAGCACCCATTTCAATATTTTGGTGGAATGGATTTCACCGTGATCACATGGAAGAACATTCCAGAGAAAAGGCCCTACAATAGCAAGTATCTTCTCACCAACACGTTTTTTGGAGCACTCAGGAGAGAGTCTGTCAGCAGTTGAGTAGGTGACAAGGGTTAACTTAAAATTGCAAGATTGGAAGCTATTGAGGAGCCATACATGAGTACAGTTTAAACAGGAATAGATAATCTGAAGCCAGTCCAAGGAGTTTAGAAGTCAGCGCCCATTCTTGATGATTAAAATTATGACTTGCATTAGCGATCCAGGTCATAGGGTTACTACCATATAGGAGGACATTGCCATAATCAAGGGACTTGAAAGCCAAACCACTTGATGTCTGGTTTCTTGATCCTTGTATCGGCGAAACCTTCTCAAATTGCAATGTTGAACTTTTGCGACAGACACAGTAGCACTCGTTTGTTTTGACATAGTCATGTTGCATGTTGTAGTAAAAAAGAACTCCAAGATTGCCAAGCCCCGTTTTAATTTTAAATGTACCAGGCAAGCGGATGCTAAACATTTTATACATTGATATATATATTTTTACTCATTACAAAATGTATACCATACATTACTCTAGATCGGTTACCTTCTTACCTAGCGCATGTACAAATCCTTATCTTAACAATGCTCTTACCTTTTAATACATGACGACTTTGTTAAAATCGCTTAGTTTGCGGCGAAGTAGTCCCTAGATATTTTATGCACCTGTCTTGATTTAGCTGAAGCCTTCCACTGCTGAGAATGTAAACAAGTATTGAACTTGTTTGTATGTTGCACGTTATTTGAAGGGCACATGATTGTGGTGCATTTGGATCAGCGTTCGCTTCATAAGCATAAGATTGTGGGTTCGAGCTCCGCTGTCGCCAATGTGATGTGCTCGTCGTCGCTGGGCTAGGGAGTACAGAAGATTTCAGCTTGGACACTGGCGACATGTTGTCTTTATGGACGAGAGCCACTACGTCCTTGACCGTCAAGATGGAAGACAAGGGTTCGTTGATTACGTGGTGAGAACCTCCGAGATGACTGTATTCAGGAATTGACTCTAGAGGGTGGCGGCCGGTGTGAAAGTAATCACAGTCCGGCAGGTATCATAGTCCGGGCTCCATAGACGACAGCGGAATAAGTGTGAAACTAATGTTGCGTGAAGAGTCAACTGAATCGATTGCCCTATTGTTCACCATTGTTCCCGGACTGTGAGCCCGGAGGACCATATCTCCTGCCACACCGGCTCAGTGATGGTATGGGCCGGTATTCTTTATGGAGGAAAAACGTCACTGGTGGTGCCAGATGGAAACATGAACGCCGTCGTGTACCTGGATATTCTGGAAAACCACTGCCTGCCACATGCAAGAAGGGTTTATACAAACAATTTTCGGCTGCAAGACGAAAACGCCACGCCGCACAGGACCGCTGTAGTGAAACAATTTCTTGAGGCAGAGGGGGTGGAGCAGATACCATGGCCTGCTTGCTCCCCTGATATGAACGATATCGAGCATGCCTGGGATCGGATGCCTTAGGCAGAGCCATCTATGACAGGGACAATCTTCCTTAAACTCTACAGGAGTTAGCTCAAGCTTTGACCGATGAGTGGGACGCTCTGTCCATTGATATCATAAACAACCTTGTGGATAGTATGCTGCGACGTTGTGACGCACTGATTCATGCCAGGGGTAGCCATACTCGATATTAGTGACTGATTGACATTTAAAACAGTACTTTTGAACAGTTCGATGCATGATGTGTTATCTGTATAACTGACTGATGTGAACAATTGTAACAAAATCCCTAAATATGCTGTTTAAATACCCCTTTTTCTTTCAGGCTAAGGACACCACAGTTCATAAAGAGTTGATTGTGGACTAACTTTATGGTGATATGTTCGGAAGAGACTTATCAATCAAGTAATGTGGCGATGTACACCTTAGATATAAATAACTCACACCGTAAGAATAATTTCATAAAAAGTGGTAAAAATATTTTATTCCAACTTTATGGGCAACGGTATATATTAAAAATACCTAATTGGTAGTGTTAGGACATATGAACACTTTATATTACTGTTCTTTTTGAAAAACTGATACTAAACCTTTTTAAAGCGGTCTTCAAGATGTCATTTATGACTGTTTTGTTTACTAGAGTCGGATCCCGACTTTTATTCGTAAACATTGCATAAAAACATTCGGAGTGTTATGCTTAGCCGCTTACAAGAGATTTACTACAACCATTTCCAATACAACAGTGCAAAAATGGACTTTGATGAAAAAAGGGGCGCGATTTGTTTACAATTTGAAGAAATCACTGAAAGTGGCTGTAATAGACCAAAAATTATGAATCATAAAAATATATGTATGTGTAAGAGCCTATTCCCCTGGGGAAATATTGTTAGCTACATGATAGCATTGGGGAGATTATGAGGTTGCAACTTTATGCGCGTTATTTTATTTTGAGCTCTTTCTATCAATTGAGTTCATTAGCCGTTCATGGAGTTAGCTATTGCTTTCTTCAGGGGTATCAATGATTTGAACATATCAAAAGAAACTTATTATTTTTTACACACAAAGGTAAACAGAAAGATAGAGAAAAGGTAATTACGTAAAAATGTTTACAGTGTGAGGTATTGCTTTTCAAAATGACCCAAGTTATACCTTTGGCCAAGATTCTTCGATTTGTTTTTCAGTTGCGATTTAATTTAATTGATGTTTGTAGCGTGGGATTTGGTTGAATCCGTGTTCATCTTGACAAGACTCGTGGAGACGAACACATACGATCAGGATTTTAATTAGACTTGACTACTGACAACTGGAGCAGATTATATTTTACTTTAGTGTTGACGATACAAGGGCAATGTGTGATGAAAGACTGTTATATATGATTAGTGTTAGAATCTGATGTACATTTCAAACACGACGTCGTTATATGGTCACTATATGATGACGTAGTTAAGTATACAGTATATTTGCAGGAATTGTTCTTACTTTACGTTTAGATATACCGTTTACTTCATATATAATACATGTTTTGGATGCGGTGTTGTTTTAAGTGCCAATGCATTTCGTTATTTACCAGTTACCATATTCTCGCAAAGGGCCTGGCTTATATACCGGTGTGAAAGCAGATATAGTCCGGCAGGAGCCACAGTCCGGGGCTCCATTATATAGACGATAACGGAATAAAGCGTGAAACTAATGTTGCGTGAAGAGTCAACTGAATCGATTGCCCTATTGTTCACCATTGTTCCCGGACTATGAGTACGCCGGACGATAATTACTTCTACACCGGTTTGCTTGTTAACCTACGGTATCAGTGCCGAAGTTCACCGGTTGAAACCTAATAAGGCCACAAGTTAAATGCTGGTGGGATTTATTGAGGCTTAATTCTGGGTTTAGAGGGCCATGGTCCGATCGCTAATGGCCTCGTCCCCAGAATCTTAGATTTTGCCGGAAGTCGTTTAAATTTTGGTATCTGAAGAAAGCTACTATTTTGTCATTTACCCTGTGAAATCTTAGGGCTAAAGGATGTTTGGTTTGGATGTTGTGAGCGAAAATATGCCCCATTTTGGTCGACCAATGTTATTTTTACAGAGTACTATGGGGATTACAAAATAATATTTTTAGCTCTCACATCAAAATATGTTGAAATATCGGCGCGAAATTTACAGATGGGACCCATACCCTAAACAATATCATCGTTTTATCAGAGCATTTCTAACCCTTTAGAGTGGTAAATAATAAATAAGCCATTTCTAGGGGAAACCTGATTGTGTAAAAATGCGTAAATGTATGCAAAACGAAAAAACGGATACAAAATACCCCGTGGAGATGTTTTCTTTCTTATGGAGATCTTTCCTCTTCACTGTGCTGTTTTAGCACTCAACTTGTGCGTGTATGTGTGTATAATGGCAAGTCTCCACTGAGTATATACTGTCCGCCCATGGGTATTCGCTTCTATTGAGATCTTCGAAAACTACCTCATGAAAAAAATAGGTGTAAACGTGTTGATGTGACGATATCCGGATGCCCCACTTCCTTGTTATGAAAGATATACATGGTTTAATAATATAGGACAGGTTATAAAAATGCTCATACACGTATACACCACTATTCAATTCCAATGTTCTGCAGTTTAGCAACGTTAGTAATGGAATGTTCACAGGCATTATGGTTTTCTTTTTGCCTGTAAAATTGACCCACATTTTAGTCTACTGAAAAAATCATCAGTCTTGCAATGTTTGTACATTTTGAAGACTATTGGTATAATCGAATGAATGCATAAATATTTTTCTCACGTGTACCACTTAAAGTCAATTTCAATGCTATTAGAGTATTTTAACATCTACTAAATAGCTTTAAATCCACATTATTCGCATAGATCATAAGCAAAAACATTTTGGACACCATGCAACAGTTGAGACGTTATTTCAGGACCCAGCACTATTAACGATCACTTAACTTGTATTTTAGTAATGTCGTATCTGTAAACTCATTTACATATCTGAAACCCAACTAGGTGCCTTTTGATCCCTCAAAATTAATTAGCCTGGTTGTCTAGTGGCCAAAAAACTTAATCCCCTCCTCAATCATTCAAATGCGGTCTTAGTGCACGTGTTGGTTAGTGGAAAAGCGCGGGACTCGCGATCATTAGACCGTTACAATCGTGAGTTCGAGCCCCACTGTGTCCCTGGGAAAGATATGTAATCTCAATTGCCTCTAGCGAAATCTCGGGAGCTGCTATGGGGAATACTACAATCTAAGTGCTGATAGGCTTGTGCGCTTGTAAGGCAGGTCTTTGAGCAGCCATCTAGATGAAGCGAAATGATTTTGACGATTTCTTGAAGGCGGCGTAATAATAATTGGCAACAGCGATTTGAACATGTTTACGGGGATTAAGCGCTATATAAAATCTGATTATTTTTTATTATAAGTGATTTCAGTGTCCTACAAAGCGCGTCTGGAAGCTGAACACCGTGTCGTTTTCAACTTGGAACTTTACATCCCTGTGGCTAAGTACTAAATTTGATTATTATTATTTCATTCCTTCGCTAATAAGGTTTGGATCAATTTAATCCTCCAGTGAAGCGGATTCCCGCATCACACTAGAGGACTCTGGTACCTAGAGCGAATGAGTGCAGGTAACAGACCCGGGATGATCCCCTACTCTTTTGGATGAGGTCTGCAACTTTTTACGTGCTCAGGATTGACTCCACTGACACACGGGACCAACAGCTTTACATGACTCTCCGAACCATGAGGCGCCGGACACCCATTGCATATACCTGCACATTATACGCAATGAGTGGGAGCGAGGAAAAAAAAAATCCATATTCACACTACATTGATGCTGCGTGATTATGCAATTTCCGACCTTATAGGAACTATTTGAGTATGACCAAGAAACCCGACTCTCGCGGGGCTCGAACCAGGGCCGCTCGGTCGATCTTATACCCTGCCTACGGTTCAGCGCCTTTAATATAGACCGCTCGGCCACCTCGCCCTCTGTATCTTGACTTAAAACAAATATCATAGGCATAAATTAGGAATAAATCAAAATTTTCGCACGTGTATTATGTAGGAACTTAAGCTTTACGTGCGCTGGACTCAGCATTTTCCGAGTTTTTTTTTTAATATTTTCCTCTTTATTTCACTATGATAGTCCGTGTAAGTACGCAAGTTGGAGGCTCAGTTGTCCACAACTGGCTATGCAAAAATATGCTGAGAAAGTCAGTTTAAAAAAGGAGTCAGTTTGATAGACGATTTAATCAATAACCCTTATTTTCCGGCAATCTTAATTGCCGGCCAGTGAAAGCTGGATGAGATGTTCATATATGTGATAAAGTTACACTGCAAATGCTGTCTAGTAGTGTATTCATTGTAGTACCTGATAATCCTTGATAATGACATACACCTGAATTGCTAAATTTGTGTAAATCAAGTCAGATACTGGAGTATATGGATTAAAAAAGGTCAAATTATATGGCCGGTTAAAAACCTCATACCTCTAGACAATTTGCTAAAAAAATAACCCACAGCACTTTAGCTTTTCGCCAAATGTTTCCGAGACAAACTTATTTTCTTTTTTAGCCTTAGTCTCCTTTTCGGAGCAGTCCTAACAATAACGCCGCGCAGCAGCTCAACAGGATAAGGTTCTATATGTCAATTGATGACATAAAATTCTGCAGCTTAGGTAACAACAGTCAGGGATGCAATTCCCTTCACAGATCTGTCTCAAATATCAACTTTTAGGACCACAAGAATACTTTGACTCCAAGGTTAGCGATTACGTTTGGCAGTTGACAGCAGTAAAGTAATGTTATACTAATATATCATTTATCATTTGCCATCTGACTGTTGTGCCATTTAACAAAATGCATTTCAAGGTTCGCTGGCAAAAGTTCTCTTCATAGGCACAGCCTTTCACACTATCCAATTAGGTCCTTACAGCTGCATCATGTATAAACATAATAACAATATTGCATCACAGCCTAACATTGCGTATAATAAGGTACACTCATAACATCATACTGGAAAATTGCCTATTTTACAACCCTGTTGTGTACCATTTTTGAAAAACACTAGCTGCTTATATCAAATTTATCCAGAGTTTTCGGAACTAGAGATAGATGCCATGTGTTGCGTCTGACCAGATGAAGGGGGCTACCTGTACATTTATAGATGTTGTGGCGCATCCGGGGGGGGGGGGGGGGGAGCATGATGGTATAGACATGTGCAAATACTATTATGGGGGGGATCAGGGGCTATCTCATCAATAATGAAAATTCTAAATAACTTCCAAGGGCCCTTGGGTTGTTTGTTGAAGGCATGCTGAAGGGAATGTACTGGTACATGTCTTGAACTGTTTTGATGTTGCACATAATTTTGTGTTATGTTCCTGTGCTTGAAGAATGATTGATGAAGGATTCTGGTGGTGAGAAGATGCATTACCCATACGGGGAATGCATCCTCTCACCTACTGATTTTGATGTTGCAAGTGAATGTTGGGATTAAGCATCACATAAAACGGATTCCTGATGGTCGATCATGTTCAATTCTATAATGATTTTCACTATGTGATGATGTTCACTGTCACATGATGATGACGACTATAGATGATGTGACATTTGTTTATGTTTATGGCGCCCCCTGTTGGTGTAAGAGAGAAACTGGCAGGCAAAAGCACCTATACTTTGCATGGGGAAATTCTGTTTTTTGCTGTAACTTTTGTTTCGAATTAAATAATACTACATGTAACTTTCTTATCAAGCATAATAAGCTAATGCTACCAGCTGCATTTTGTGACCAATTTAGATCAGGAAAGATTCTGCAAGTAATTTATAACCAGATTTTATGTGGTCTGTCACAGAAACTACTGTAATATTTGCCTGCGAGAAAACAACAGAGGGCGTCCTGAATGTCAACAAGTGACGTCATAGGTCACATCATCTATACTGTGCATTGTATATTTAAGCTTACCTTATCGGATTTTCGTGAACATCAGAATTCTGCACCAGATGCATGCATGAGTATTTACTGTACGGTGTAAATTAACACTTAACTGCATAAGGGGGGTGGGGCTCCTAGGTACCCATTTTTTGTTTTTCAGCCGGCAATTTTTAACGCTACAATATATTTGGTTTATATTTTTTGTATTCGTCTAACTTTTAGTTCCGCTTGCATTGGTGCAAAAAATTCAAATCCATCGCGTCGTTTTTGCGTTAATTAGCATGGGTCCTAGGAGCCCCCCCCCCCATGCACTAACGGAAGTGCAAATGACAAAAATGAAAAATCTTATTAGAGTTACTGTCATTCTGATTTTCATAATGCTTACACCTAGTGACATAAACAAAGTAAATAATTAATTAAAAAAATCTTGCAAAGTATAGTAAGCCATTGGAGCCATAATATTTTATAACTCATGTGTAATATGGTAAATTATACAAGTAACCCTAAAAAATATAAAATGGCATGAGACATTTATGTTTGTGCTTAAAATGGTAAATATGGTTCATTCTTCACCAATTAAAGCAATCAGCACAAGTCTAGGTGAAGCAATGCCATAGAAAATGCAGAAACAAATTAGTGTCTTTTTCGCACATTTTGACGCAAAATTAAAATCAATGTTTTGCCCCTAATTTCTTACTGAACAACTTTCTTCAGTTTTTATTTCTTTATTGTTGATGTCTTTGAAGCCTTCTAACATGTGGTGGATTTCATCTAAACAATCCTTTAGGAAAGTGGTTATATTAGGAGGGTGCAAACCCCTTATGCAGTTAAGTGTTAATGACCCGAAATTTTCCGATATTTGGGTATAATTTGGGGTTACAAATCAACATTTTCTCATGTGCAGACACTGCTGAATTTGGTACGAAATGAACACAGGAACATTGACAATGTCACGAGTTTTAAAACACATTCCTTTTCACTAAATAATCTTTCGCATGGTCAAGTCCACGATTTCTAAATTTACACTTTTGCGTAGCGAATAAACAACGGACGAGGACGAGGTCGTATGTGGGTCATGAAAACACCCATGACCGACCAACATTAAAGCACCCAAATTGGTTTGTGGTTTGCACTCCGTATTGCTGTAATTTGTTTTGATATTTTGGATGAGTTGGTATGTTGAATGGGGCTTGGCCGCCACCGCCTGGAAAGAACGTGCGGCAAAACACATGATCTCACATGTGATGTGCTCTATGACGTTCGTCGTGACGCCACGGGTCTATTAAATAAAATCATAAAATTCACTTTTTGGCTCAGATGTATGCTGTTTCGTATGTTTTTCAGCGTTTCCATCCCTGTTGAAACCATTAAAGGCGTTCCATGCGATACAATGTCAAAATGTTGTCTACATTATAGATATCTGGGCCATTTTAGGTCATTATCTGGTATTTTACTACGAAAGTAATTGAGAGAGTTCCGTCAAAGCCCTAGTCGTGTGCTGCGCCACCTACGGTGGTTCCGGGAACATTGCGTCTAGAAAGATCTCTTAGCATGTAAACACAACAAGACTCTACCAATACTATGATAGCAAATAGGGAAACTTCATTTTCAAATGGTGTATTGTAAACAAGTCTTGAAAAAAAAAAAAAAAAAAAAATCAGAATTCTGCACCAGATGCATGCATGAGTATTTACTGTACGGTGTAAATTAATGACCCGAAAGTTTCCGATATTTGGGTATAATTTGGGGTTACAAATCAACATTTTCTCATGTGCAGACACTGCTGAATTTGGTACGAAATGAACACAGGAACATTGACAATGTCACGAGTTTTAAAACACATTCCTTTTCACTAAATAATCTTTCGCATGGTCAAGTCCACGATTTCTAAATTTACACTTTTGCGTAGCGAATAAACAACGGACGAGGACGAGGTCGTATGTGGGTCATGAAAACACCCATGACCGACCCGAATTAGTTTGTGGTTTGCACTCCGTATTGCTGTAATTTGTTTTGATATTTTGGATGAGTTGGTATGTTGAATGGGGCTTGGCCGCCACCGCCTGGAAAGAACGTGCGGCAAAACACATGATCTCACATGTGATGTGCTCTATGACGTTCGTCGTGACGCCACGGGTCTATTAAATAAAATCATAAAATTCACTTTTTGGCTCAGATGTATGCTGTTTCGTATGTTTTTCAGCGTTTCCATCCCTGTTGAAACCATTAAAGCGTTCCATGCGATACAATGTCAAAATGTTGTCTACATTATAGATATCTGGGCCATTTTAGGTCATTATCTGGTATTTTACTACGAAAGTAATTGAGAGAGTTCCGTCAAAGCCCTAGTCGTGTGCTGCGCCACCTACGGTGGTTCCGGGAACATTGCGTCTAGAAAGATCTCTTAGCATGTAAACACAACAAGACTCTACCAATACTATGATAGCAAATAGGGAAACTTCATTTTCAAATGGTGTATTGTAAACAAGTCTTGGTGTTCCTCTTTTATGAATCTTCTCAAACGGTACATACGGAAATAATATTTTTATGACAAAAATTAGGATACTTTAACACAATTTTAAACCATTCTTCAACGGAAGAATAATATGACGGTGTGCACTCATATCGTTCAACGTTTTATAAACTGGCCTCAACTGTGCTTCTACTCAACTGTGTTTCTATTTTGCTATATCTAAAATCAGTGGATAAACAAGTAACGGAAGAGCATTCAACTAGCTAATTCAACTAGTTATTTAACTTGTCCAGTAAAAGCCAGTTTATATTAAATACAACCATGACAACAGGTACTTTGTGTACCATACTTTTTATGGGCGATCTATCAAAACTGAAATTAGGACATCTACCAATGGAATAACTGGCAATATAGGCTATAAATATTGAGAAATATTTCCTGGAATTGACAAATCCACATGCGTGTCATTGTTTAGTGTATTCCTTAGTGCATTAAATGCCAGAAGTGTGTGCAGCTTTTTTTATATATAATAAGGCCTTTTTCATACTGTCGCCTAGTGTTATTTTAGTCTAGTGGTAGCTGCGCTGTGATTGTCAATAGTAATTAACATAGAGTACCGTCAGATGAGGCTAATGCAGGACAGAAAAGTATATTGGGCGTTCTAAAATTTACTGTGGAACACCCAATATCTAATATTTCGAAAAAAATCGATTAAAAGTTTTTAGAGCAAAAGTCAAATTTTCTCCATTGCCCATTCTAAAAAAAACAGCTGACAAATAAAGATTTTAAAGTCATCAAGTATATTCTGCTTTGCTAGGCATAGGGACGCCATTTTAAAAGTCTTTTGTTAATACCACTCCATAACTAGGGAAATCGTTTACATTTTTAAGAAAACGGAAACGGATACTTTGACAATACGGCCCTTGATTCTTCATGGTTCATTGACTTCCTTATCTATTTAAATGTTGGCTGTCAGAAATCAAATGCCATAGAAAAGTCAAATATCTCATAAACTCAAAAAAAAAAAAAAAAAATATGGAGCTGCTTATCTATCCGAGTCGTGTTTCTCTGTGATGACATTCAAACGAAAGTTGTATCGTTATAATATGTATTTTCGCTAGAAATCTGTTGGGAATCTGGTGATGCGCCATGGTCTTTGTTATATATTTGCTACCCTGTTAATGGTAACTTTCATTTGAATTCTTTGAATTTGACTTTATTTTCATTTGAACACTGTTGAATTAAATAAAATACACCATTGGATTCAGGCGTGATCACTGGATTTCGTCTGGCTGCATTTATTATATTCACTGGTAAGAGAGAAAAGTACATCCACCTTCCAAGCATGATTGGTAATTGTTGTTTCATGGGTCGTGACGTTACCGATGTCAACGAACCAAAAGTCGGTTAACTGTGTATAGAATATTCTCTGTTCTTGTTTGCGATGTTTGCTTAGGTAACGCACACAATCCACACTAATGCTACGAAGACACACGCGAGCACTGATGTGTTCAAGTTACACGAATGTTAATCGCCACAGGGGCTATTTTCCTTTCTTGTCAAGCTCCATACCAATTTCCATGTTTATGGTTAAGTGATACAAAACATATTATATGCGTAAAACTATAGGTGTCTTCCTCTCCAATACAACGTGCATATTACGTTAATATGGAATGAGTAAATACGCGAATTCTTATTTATGTTAAGACGACCACAAATCCGTATCTTTACATTATTAAAACCCTCGATAGAGTAAAACTCTGTTAAAGCGTTTAATCTGCGAAAAAAGCAAATGCACCTTGCTCGCACCTGTCGATCGCAATTGAAGGATTTGAATGATGGTTTTGATAATGCAAGCAAGTTTTCCCATTGGCTCATCATTTCATCAATATATTATATAGTATTGTAAAATATTTAGATATCTTTATAATATTTAATATACTCAAGCTCAATTTTTTAATGCATATCATTTACATCAAATTGTTTTTAAAGTCATTTTTTCAAAATTCAAAATGCCCATTTTGTCTCTAAATTGCCAGTGTTAGGTCATATCAACACCTTATATTAGATATCTTTGTGAAAAACAGACACTAGAAGCGGTCTTGTAGATGCTATTTACGATTTTTGATAGTGGCTTTAACCTTTTCCTTTTGATCTGATACATTTGGCTGGGATTTATATGAAAGCTTAATTTTAAGCAACTATTAGTCACGACTTGGAGAAATGGGAGCAAATGACACATCCTCATAAGCCATTGAATTGTCTGCAAGGGCTCCTCCAATGAAGAAAAAGTAAAATATAAAATATATGTGTTATATGTATACGTTACATCAACGACTTAGAACAGAGGGGTGTCAGCAAACCGTCTTATAATGATTCGATTTAGTAACACTGCGGGACATTACGACAGAACTTGCAGATAGATATTTGGAGATTCTGTGAAGAATCTGCGATGTTGAATTACAGATGCTTCAAGCAAAATAGAAGATTACGACAAGAACGTTTCGCATCTGCTCAACTATTGAGAAGATAAATATACAGCAACAAAACCCTCTTATTGTTATATATTGTGTCGAGGTTAAGAATTCTCTCTGTTACGGTATCTCGTGGATACCAATGTGTTAACTACCATTTAAAAATAGAGAAATGACGCTAGTGCACACTCTGTAACTAGGGAAATGATTTATATTTTTAAGAGATGTTGCATTTGACGCTAAGGAAACTTTGAGAATACGGCCCTTGATTCTTCATGGTTCATTGACTTCCTTATCTATTTAAATGTTAGCTATCAGAAATCAAATGCCATAAAAATTCAAATATCTCATAAACTAAAAAAATATGGAGCTGCTTATCTATCCGAGTCGTGTTCTCTGTGATGACATTCAAACGAAAGTTGTATCGTTATGTATTTTCGCTAGAAATCTGTTGTAAATCTGGAGATGCGACATTACTAGCACAAGGTTTTTGTTATATATTTTGCCACCGTGATAATGGTACCTTTCATTTTGAATTCTTTGAATTTGACTTTATTTTCATTCTTATTCATGTTAAGACGACCGCAAATCCGTATCTTTACATTATTAAAACCCTCGATAGAGTAAAGCTCTGTCAAAGCGTTTAATCTGCGAAAAAAGCAAATGCACCTTCCACGCACCTGTCGATCGCAATTGAAGGATTTCAATGATGGTTTTGATAATGCAAGCAAGTTTCCCCATTGGCTCATCATTTCATCAATATATTATATAGTATTGATTGTAAAATATTTATATTTATTTTATATCTTTATAATATTTAATATATTCAAGCTCAATTTTTCATGCATATCCTTTGCATCCAACTGTTCTTAAAGCCACAATCAGTCATTTTGTTTTCCAAATTTAAAATGCCCATTTTGTCTCTAATTTGCAAGTGTTAGGTCATATCAACACCTTATATTAGATATCTTTGTGAAAAACACTAGAGCATTTTAAAGCGGTCTTGAAGATGCCATTTACGACCTTTTGATAGTGGCTTTAACCTTTTCCTTTTGATCTGATACATTTGTCTGGGATTTATATGAAAGCTTAATTTCAAGGAACTATTAGTCACGACTTGGAGAAATGGGAGCAAATGACACATCCTCATAAGCCATTGAATTGTCTGCAAGGGCTCCTCCAATGAAGAAAAAGTAAAATATAAAATATATGTGTTATATGTATACGTTACATCAACGACTTAGAACAGAGGGGTGTCAGCAAACCGTCTTATAATGATTCGATTAAGTAACACTGCGGGACATTACGACAGTACTTGCAGATAGAGATTTGGAGATTCTGTGAAGAATCTGCGATGTTGAATTACAGATGCTTCAAGCAAAATAGAAGATTACGACAAGAACGTGTCGCATCTGCTCAACTATTGAGAAGAAAAAGATACGCAACAAAACCCTATATTGTGTCGAGGTTAAGAATTTAGTCTCTCTGTTACGGCATCCTGTGGATACCAATGTGTTAAACACTATTTAAACATGGGGAAATGACGCTAAGTGCACAAATATTGTTATTTTTATAACAACAAAATTGATTGGGGTTAGAGCCCCCGGGATGGCACTCATTAAAATCAAGGCTTCTGGGCTGTTCGCGGTTAACTTCTTTATTATAGAATGGGCACGAACACGCTTATTTTCGCTGATTACCAATAATAAAAATAAGCATGCTGACGGACGCTGTTTGGCACCTACCGAGGTCAAGGGTCCATACATTAAAACTGTGCATTACTACTGTGTTAAAAACATCACACTCGTCCGGGTTCTCAGCATGGCATGTGGTTTGTTCAGAAAGTTTGCTGTAGCAAAGAACAGCTACGATGTGTTTTTTTCCAGATTTTCAATATGGCTTCCAAAATAGCGTTGGCTATAGTTTGTTCGTAGTTCAAGTTGCTATGACGAGTGCGGGTGGGGTGGGTGGGGGTATGACATGCCATCCCTAACAGCAACAGTAAATTTAAATCGGCGTCGACATCCAGCGCGACCCGAGTGCTAGTCTTTTCAAAGACTTAACGGTAGGAGGGCCGCAGATTACGCGTATCGGACGGAGACTCGACTAAAGGCTATCTGGTCACGAATATTTAAATGTAAATGACCGTTATTGGAGATTACACTCTTTAGCAGCGGGTTAATTCACTAACGCCGGCGGATTTTGAAGTCAATGATCTATTCCAAAATTACCATGATATTACTAAGATTTGTTGAACGAAGGTTTAATAGGTGATTTTTTGTAATATCACTGGACCGAGACTGGTATAGTAAATGCACGTATATAGCAGTTTCCCAAATTACCGTTTGGAAATCCCCAATGCCCAAATCGTCATAGCAACTTGAACTACGAACATACTATAGCCCACGCTATTTTGGAAGCCATAATGAAAATCTGAAAAAAAAAAAAAAAAAAACTTCGTAGCTGTTCTTTGCGACAGTAAACTTTCTGAACAAACCGCATGCCATACTGAGAAGCTTAGGGCTTGGGCGGTGACATTTACCCAAAGCTACAGTCGGCCAGTGAGCTCGTCCAATCCAGGTGGCCGTGTGTGCTCTAGCCTTTAAGCGGAGCTGTCGTTTAAAATCGTTGTTTCCCATTGAACCAGCTTTTTGGTCTGTTGATTGTTACTTTTAAAATAATTTCAGTGAAATTTAAAATAATCTCATTCTAAAAGACATCGTTTTTTACAAAACCTTTGTCAAAATTCCATTACAAAATTGTCAACACTTTTCAAAATGCTTTTGCTCATGCGTACTTTTTGTTTAAAATATGCATGTCTGATATGCAACTTTGTAATGTGATTGACCCGGAAGTTCCTGTTCTCACTGATTTACACCCTTTGTTAGTGGGTTCTCAGCCAACGGCCCTTTAGGTTTAGATACAACCTCTCACCACAAGACCTCTTGTTTCAAACTGCTGTCTGCACACCCTGTCACTTGCACATTTGAGTCTCTCCAGAGCTATATCATAGCTATCAGTAAAGTTGGTGTTAGGAAATTTGAGTTAGACTAGAAAAGTAGCGTGCTGCTGCAAAAAAAATTACCTGTAGGTCGACCACAACCTGGACTGCTGGAATATTAGTATACTATTAACGATAAACTTGAGTTTAATAATTATAATCTTTACACAATCGGTAAAAACACTTACTTAGATTTCTCAAGTTTGGGGCTAATCTGCGAAGGACGCATGGATCTAGAAGGATTATAGCCTGGGCATACACTATCACCAAATATGGAACTTCAGACGTTTTAACCTTAAGTGTACTAATAAATTAGAAACGGAGCGTCGAAAAAATAAGATCCATCTAAAACCGATGAGTGATTCTCTTGGATTGGATTAAGGAGTCAAAAATATGGCTCTTTGTGCCGTAATAATTCCCAAAAAAATGCAATCCAACATTAACACGTAAATATTACGACTCATGTACTGAATACATTTGCATTGAGACGGACAGACACACGTGTAGTACACAGGCAAGCATTTTCGCATTTGCACATGTTTAATTTAAGATATTAATCGTTGGTTTATGAAAAAAAATCCACTGGCTCCTATTTGTCATGTCACCTGTCTGCATTTAACTTAAAAGGATTAGTACTTAAAGCTCTGTAAGGTGTTAACAGAAATGTGCTGGTTAAAGTACACTCCATTTATCTTACGGAAATGCGAGAGTGGTCTCGTTTTAATGGAATAATTTGTCATGGCACATAAGAACAGTATGGTCAAATTGAAAAAAAATATGGAACACTCTCTTGGACTTTGTGTTGTAAAAGATGTTATATTACCGTTTACGTGCGTGGAATTTATCTTTTTATTCAATTGTGCTTGTCTATAAACGGCTAGGAGTTACACTCTATTTGAACATAAATCGACACAGTGTGAATGAAAACTGGGGTTCTGAAATATATGACTAATTCGTAACAAGTCGCTTTGCCCAACGCAGCAAGTATGTCATCAATAGTTAGCACCGAGTTCGAATGTGATGAAGACTTGTTTGTCAATTTGACTAATAAAAACAACTAGTGCTTCTCGATATGTTTACAGTTCGATGGAAACTACACTTATTACCATAGTGATGCCTTGTATATTGGCTATTGGTCTGATTGGAAACATAGCCTTTCTGGTAACTGTAATACGAGTCGATGAGATGAAAACCGTAACCAATTTTTATCTTGTTAATTTAGCACTATCTGATTCGTGTTTCCTAGCGATAGTTGTTGGAGAAAAGTTGTACCGATACATTTTCATCGGTGTCCCAAGCTATGGAGATCTGCTTGGAACATGGGGATGTGTTATTATTTATACCGGAGTGTTTCTTCCGCTATTTGCTTCGCTCATCCTTGTGACGGTAGTTTCATTTGAACGCTATTATGCGATTTGTCAGCCGATAAACCACACAGGTAATTTGGCGAAAGAAATACACCTTACGACTTGTTATGATATCGTGGGCATTCGCTGTGGGTTTAACTAGTACGATTCTACCTGGATTTGTTCCGGCCACATTCACGTGCATTGTCTGGCCAGATGAAGAGAAGTACAGCGGCTTCCCTATCAAGGTTGGGCATTGTTGTTTCATTGGATTTAACACCTTAGATCCTAATACTGCCATATTAGTTTATGTTAGTTTTGCACAGACCATTCCGTTCTTCTTTGCTTTGATAACTAACACGATACTTTATGCTAAAATAATACGTCATATGAGGGCACGTGCCAATGTTAGGTCTACAGTAAATGTGAGACGCTTACGTATGCGTAATCAGGTTACTCGCATGCTGATTGTCACAGGGGTTGTCTTCTTTGCTTGTCAAGCTCCGTACCAATTTTCATGTCTTGGTCGTGCTGTGCAAATTATCTTAGATGTAAGCCCCGAATCATCTGATGTCCATTACAACGTCTATATTAAGTTGTTATGGATCGGGCGGATACTTGTGTACGTTAACGCTGCTGCAAATCCCTATCTTTATAATGCTACAAATTCTCGGTACAGGACGGCTTTATTAAAATCACTTAATCTCAGATGAGATCTCACACCCACCTGCCACTTGCAATTAACGAATCTGGATTATTCTGTGGGTAAAAAGTATTCTTATTAGCACACATTTAAATTATTGGATCGCTCTGTATAATGAACATTATTACCAACATCTTGTGTTACACTTCCAGTCATCTAATGATGAACAATAATGCAATGGGCTACCCGTTTAGACAATTTGGTTTTCTTATATTTCCCAGCTACTTGAAAATACTTGTGCAACTGTCCTAGTAAAATTATTTTGGTCTGAAGATGAACAAATAACATGCCATTGGTTGCCCTTTAATTATTTGGGGATGTCCTTTAGAATATTTTTATATTCTTATATTTCCTAGAAATAAGAAAATACTCTTGAGATATATTGGGGCCCTTTGACCGCAATTAATACCATGTTGTCTTGAACTTAATTGAATTTCTGAGCTTATTGAATTTTGTCCGAACTCAACTGTTGGAGAAGACGATCACCGTGTGAAATTATTTGCATAGGAGACTTTAGTTATAATGCAATTGATAATAGCAGTAAACACTGGAAGGAGATAGAGAAGACAAATGATTATTTTTCACTTGCAACAATTGATTTAAATGATAATAATAATAATGATGATAATAATAATACATGGGATAAATTTATTGAGCTATCGATACGTTTGAAATATGCACCTATGAAAAACAAGAGTTTCTGAAAGACAACCGTCGTGAATCAATAAGGGGTATCTTAAACTGAAGAACGAATGTCTAAGATCTAGATCAAAGGCAGACAAGAGTACTAATGTAGACGATCATACCAAATGTCTTAGAAATATGATCCGTATAATCCGTTCTCTAGTCAACATCTGGTGCAAATAAGCCCAGACTGTTGGCTTATGCAAGGAAACAATGATTGTGTTTTTGTGGCTCGTACACGAGCGTTTATTCAATTGAGGACTTGTATCGTGAATACGGTATTAAAGATTTCATGAAACTTTACCGCAATACAATGATTTATCCTACTTTTACATCTTTTGCCCTATTTTGATCTACCCCTCATGATCCGAATCAAGGAGTAGTGTAAAATATAATCAGTGATGTTTCGGTGATTAAAATGTAATTATAGTTTAGTTTGAGCCTTATCGTAATATTTTAAAACGAATTGAAAGCAATGTATTTAGTGAGATATGTCCCCGTGTTCCTTTAAGACTGGCACAACCTAGTACAATAAGAAATTCAGAACACACTGATCACATCATGCAAGAGAACTCCGTCTGTGAGATAAACGTTTAAGGTTTCGATCTGGTAACACTAACGGAGGTATTCCTGTAACTTGCAGACATGGATTTAGGGGGATTCCGTTAAGGATTTCCGATGTTGAATGGGAGAATACGCTAAGCAAAATCGAGGATTTAGGCAAAGAACGCATTTTATTAAATGGGAGGGGTCAACACCTTTACAAAATTTTGTTATGGAACGCAAATATTTCATTTTAAATACCATTTTGTAGCTTTAGGAACTATATTCAAGACAGGGATGATATAGCCTTTACATCTTCTATGACTATTAAAGGTACCCAATACACTCCAAACGTTTGATAATATTACCACCGTGCGTGCTGCATTTTGCGATAGCGTGAATGAGACATAACAGTGATGAAGAAACAACCGATGTGCAGCTGGACAAGCGTAAGAGTAGGCGTTCGCGACACAAAACCTCCGCTGTTTGAATTTAAGCCGCTTACAACAAGTCGGTATAATGCCAGATTTCCATGACAACCTGTATTTGAATGATCATTCAAATCTGTACAGAAAATTACGTGTATACAATATCTTTACGGTACCCATCAAGAAAGAACTCTTACCATTTAAACTCATTTAAGAGAGACCGTTTGCATAAAAGGTGCTTTGAAACAGCACCGAGATTATCATTTATAACATGAGAAAGTGCAAATATGTCATTATGTTACCGATGCACGTTTGGACTTTGTGTTCTTGTGGTATACAAATTTCCTGATCTACAGCATTAAAGTGCGTATGGGTATCGAATGACATGTTTGCATATAAAGATAGGGTACTGATCTTGCTAGAACTACTTTTTCACAAAATGAGGAACATGATGACTTTGAACAAATATTCAGGCAAACATTTTATGTTGATAGAGTTTCAACAGAGCTAGCTGGCAATACAATAACTTTTGTGTGGACTAAATTACTTGACTGTACCATCGATGGCTTGTGTAAATTTCACGTGTGTTGGAGACTTTCATCTCGATCTAACCAATAATAAAACTAACGTTGATCGATATCTTTACAGCGCTTTTGAAACTACGCTGATAACTGTAGTGATGCCTTTCATATTGGTGTTAGGTCTGATTGGAAATATAACGTTCCTTGTCACTGTTGCAAGAGTCAAGGAAATGAAAACTGTAACCAATTTCTATCTGGTGAACCTGGCATTGGCAGATACGTTTTTTCTTGCAATGGCAATCGGAGAGAAAATGTTCCGATATATTTTCATCGGGGTGCCAAGCTATGGAGACCTTTTGGGGACATCGGGATGCGTTATCATTTACATTGGAGTTTTTATTCCGTTTTTTGCCTCACTTATGTTAATAACAGTGGTTTCATTAGAACGATATTACGCAATTTGCAATCCATTAACGCATCTTCGTATTTGGCGAAAGAAATACACTGTTCGACTCACAGTGGCTTCGTGGGCAATTGCGGTTGGATTCACTGCTACACTCCTCCCAGGATTCGCTCCAGCTACATATACATGTATCGTGTGGCCAGAAGATGAGAAATACAAGACTTTCCACGAAAGTTGGTAATTGTAGTTTCATCGGTTTTGATACTCAAAATTTTAACGAAACGAATAACGCTCTCATGATATATGTGAACTTCTCACAGACCATCCCATTTTTCTTTGCTATGGCAACCAACACATATTTTATGCCAAAATAATAAGTCATATGAAGGCCCGCACAACAACATTTTCTACAACTACTACTTTCGAACGTACCTATAGTATTCTTTGAAAGAGATTGGCATACGTATGCATCAGCATGTTGCCCGTATGTTAATTGCTACAGGATTGGTTTTCTTCGTTTGTCAAGTACCATATCAATGTGGATGTTTAGCACAAGCCGTTCAAATATATTAAACATTGAACCATCCAATATGAGTCATTACAAGGCCTACAATACTGTCCTCTGGATTGGACGCATATTGCTCTACCTTAATTCTGCAGCTAACCCATATTTGTACAACGCCACCAATCCTCGTTATAGGAAAGCCTTATTGAGCATGTTTCCGTGTTTTGTGAAACGAAGAAGAAGGCAGAGGCGATCAATTGAAACGTCCACAAATATTGTTGAAACGCAGGAAGATCATGAAGAGTGTGAAGTATGAATCACGAAGCCTTCATACCTTCATAAATTAATGTTCACTACTTAACAGTTGCAATGTATGGAGCTAATATTACTTCTTTCAACGTCAGTGTAATTAGAGTTGAAAAATAGGCCAAATTCGCAATATTATTATAAGCGTAGATAATAGATCGTTTCGTGGAAAGAAATGTATTAACGTAGAAATCAAGACTTTAGAATCATAAATAAGGCATACATATAGTATCACTTTTAACAAACTCATCACTGGTTGTAATAGAAAATATTCATCTTCTATTGCTTACTTTGATGTTGTTAAATGGGTTAATTAAATAAATTGGTATTATGTATTATCCTGCTCATTATCATGGAGTTCAGGGTTTCTTCTACAACAGTTTATGGACACCTCTTGTAGGGCACCGAAACTGTGCCGTTTTATTGCTATTTTCATCCAAAAAATGCTAATTAAACATATTTATGATGTTAGAATAACGCGTTTAGGCCTTTTGATCTCTACAACTGCCTTTACACTTTGTGAACGCACTATATAATAATTTAACCGCGTGCCGACATATGCCCATTCTCCATAAAGAACAATCATATTCATGGTCCCTGATCCCTTCATCAGAGACCGCGTAAAATTATACAAGTATTGACACACGAACAGGGTCATGATCATTTTGTCGAGAATTCACACGAAAACGGCTATTTACACTAAGTAAGCCCTTGCTTTCTTTCGATGGCACGAACTTTTCGGTGGATTCTGTTGAAATAATAATCACAATACTGCCGTGTTAATCCAGTGGAATGTGTGTGTGGCAATGGACGACCTGCGGTTAAAAAAGGACTGGAAGGGTATCCCGCTGGTGGACATGTATTGCGAAGTCGAGAATAGATGGGTTTACTGCTCATTAGTAAAGTTATCTTTCCACGAAATCCCAAGTATATAGTTTCCCCCCTTAGACCACATCAAATGCCGAATTCTGTATCTGGGACAGTCTGTCTTCCACATGTTAATATTGTTGATTGCAGCTGTTTGGCCATTTGCCGTCGCATTTCATTGCACAACCACCTTTTTCAAAATGAGTGTCCAAGGAAGTTTCTCAACTTCCACCTCAACCAACTGTGCTTGTCGGTATGTCCTGCATAGATAGTGCGATTGAGTCTGTTTTAGTGGGTGAGAGTACAAACTGTTACTTGGATCTTTAATTGGGGGTTATGCAGTGTGAAGCTCTCTATTTTGTTCCTGCTATATATGAGTCGTAGTTCTCAGCCATATCTAAGATTTAAATCACTAGAGCGTCAAATATGGCGTGGATCCCAAGTTGTAAATTGGTGTGCCGAAACACCCGGGTGCCGAAATTACCCGGGTGCCGAACTTCCCCCCTCTCAGAACTGCCAAGTACCCGGGCACTCGGAAGAGGGAAGGGAGGGGAAAATAACGTGATGTTGATGTGTAGAGCACGTGGTACCCATTTTTCTTGATTTTAGGAGAATTTCTACAAGGAACTCATTACAAATCAGGCTTTTGGCATTTAGGAACAAGCATTTATGTAATAGGAGAAGTAAATACGATCTTGCAACGCCCAAAAGCACCCACATATTAGTCCCCCATGAAGACCCCTTGCTAACATTCGTTTAGCAAAGGTAGCCGAATTCGGAACATTTTACTTTTTTGTATGCTGATTGTAAGGTCCCCTTTTTTGATTAGGCGGTTGCAACAGCTTGTTAGGTTTAAGGGTTGGGTTAAGAGGGCCGATCATCAATTTCAGTTTATTTGCCATAGGCCTCTGGCCCCAAATTCATACATATCACATAATAACAGTACAAATTATACCTTAAGGGTGTAGACACATGATCAATCTGCATGTCTAATTTTAAGAGCTAATAGATAATTTACCAACACTTTGTTGAATTCCTTTTTTCCACTGTCAGTAATTGTTTTGAATGGTAATATGAGTAGGTATCTTCTGCGGTAAATAGCGAGGAAGCATTTTAACTCTAAGATCATGATAACTAGGGCACACCAAAGAAAATGGTATTCCGTTCTCTATAGCATTTAAATCACAACGAACACAAATACGATTTTCGACTGGAGTACCCATATGCGTCCAGATTGAATCCGCAAGTGGGAGGTTACCACATATGAAGTCCACGTACGCTTTGCAAACACGTGAATAGTCTTTACTATCAAGTATGACTTCACTTGTGTCAAGTTAATCTTTAATAATCTATACAGGCGGGTAACGATCACTACTTTGCTTATTCTTTCTCGCCATTGTTGAATTGAATATCGTGACAAACTTATCTTGAAAATTTCGATGCAATCTAACATTACTACACCCTTTGGTACCAAAACTTCCCAAAGCCCCTTTGTAAAGGGAGAAGAGTTTTTTTACTCTGCCAGCCAGCAATCAAATTATTTTCCATCATCAAAATTAATTTGCATTTTGGTGGAACATTGGTATACATATCTATTTCTAAAATCCATACAAATATTTTCATTCCAATATTCTATATCTGTAAAAATCGGGAAATTATAAGGTTTATGTCTAACTAGTTTCAGCGACGTACCACATCATTATGTGTATATCTATTTGCATTTAAAACAAATTATCAAAACTCTGTGTGCACTCTTATTCAACGTCGCACCTGCATGAAAGCCCCATATTTGCAGCACCATGTGGAGTATAGGCATGATTTTCATGTCAAGATCTTTTTATAAACAAAAATAGGACAGTAGACCTATTTTGAGAGTGAATGTGTTTTTTATTGCAAAAAGAGCTTTGCTGGCTTGTTCGACAGATATTTTGTGTAATATATCCATGTTGCCAGTACTTGTTAACTTTCAACACCAGTATTTGGTATACATTATTGTTTTATCAAAGGGGTACTGCACTTCATAGTCCATTGTTCTCGTTTCCTCTCGGCAACATAACCTTTCTTAAAAACAACCACATTGTTTTGTCAGTTTTAATGTAAGCTTCCATTTTTTGAGCAATATTGATGGAGTTTGTCAATAAGAGTCTGTAATCTTCCACGCTATTAACCAAAGATATACCAATCATCAGCATACAGTACACAGCGTAATTAATTGCAATTATTAACCGATGAAAAAGCCCTGAACGCCTGTTGACGTCGAAGTTCTTTTTCGAGGCCATTCATAGCATCAGCAATAAAAGTGCTGATAATATACATCCTTGACGCAGACGCATTATTACAATAAAATAATCTGTACATACCACTATGCCGTTTTGATACAAACGAATTAACATTGTTTATACATAGCTTTAAGTCATATTAAATATATGACCGGGTGAAGCTTGTACTTCTTAATTTTTCCAAATAAGTGTTCACTTGATACTGAATCAAACGCACTTTTAAAAATGCAACGAAATACAATATACTTTGCCTCTTTTCTTACTAAGCCTTGGTTACTCAAAGTATCTATAAACAAAAACTGTTTATCACAGTAGTAAACTCCTTTCCTAAAACCATCTTGTGTTTCGCTCAAAGTACTGTTGTCATGAATCCCATTGAGTTAGAAGACGGTCTTGCACGTATTTTAGTGAAACACTTTCCTCATTGCAGGGTAACAAAGTGATACCTCTGTAATTAAAGGGCTCTTTATACATCACTTTTTTTTTTATTTTATAAATTTGACATATAATCCCAGTGGACCCATTAAAAGGGAATAAGATGATTCCATCATACAATTAAAGAGTTTTGGTAAGCTACGTTCACGAGTAGCATTAGAGGCATTTTTAATAAATTCACTTGGTAGCACTGCAATGCCAGCAGCTTTTAATTATGTTTTTAATGTGATGATTGCATTTTCCACCTCACTTTGCTCAACTACCTTGTTAACCTCCGGCCCCCTCCTCAGAACCTTGATTATTATCCACCTCTTGCATATAACCATCGATTCATTAAACCCATATCTTGATTAAAGCTGATAGAAGAAATGTTTGGACCACATCTCATCTCTAATTTTCACTTTTTTGGTTATCAGAATTTTTTTGTTCCTGATTTCAAAAAAAAGGTTCCAAACTCCTTTGGGATCTTTACGTTAATATCAAGTATACTATTCTGAATTTGGCTTCTGATAAGCATATCTTTTTCTCCTCTCAAGAGCAATTTCATAGTCTACGCTTAAGGCTTAGTCAATTCCTTAAATGAGTCATCAGTATTATAAACTCTGACCTTTTATGTGGCACATTTCCACCAGTAACCTTCTCAAGTCACGTGCCCTAAATCATCCAGTCGTTTTTCGCACCTCTCTTTGTACAAGCGTTTTTCCCTTTTCTTTTCAAAAAGGCATTACTGTGATACAAAATTTCATATATTTTATTCAAATATCAGTGGGTTCACATCCAATATTAGGCACACTCAATAATAAGTTTATGTAACCTCATATGTACTCCACATTTGTTTATATCAGTCGTCGGTCCTTACCCATCCCACCTATAACAGTAACTTCATTTAACCTCATCGTTTTCGTCCGTTATTATTTCCATTCCTTGTTCTAATCCTGAAAACTATTGGCAAAATGGTCCTGACCTCCGGCCTAGCTTAATTTTCGAAATCATAAAAATGTCACTGACCATTAATTCCTCCTCACTAGCAAAAAATTACATAATCAACATCACTTTTGCCATTGCTGAACGTACCAGTGTATTCGCCATCCCTTATCTTTAAACAGTCTACCATTTACTATAAGGATTTAGTTGATTTGCACAGATTAAGGAGTTTAATACCATTGTTATTACCTACTATCACGATGAGCTCTGTTTTCAGTATATTATTCAACACATATTTCTGGAAAGTCTGAATTAAAATGATTATCAATGTCAATAAAGTCGGGTAAAATGCCCGTACGGGAATTGAAGTCGCTGCCAACAATCAGAAAGTACAGTCACCCTTTTCATTCAATTTATACCACCATAGCTTCTTCTCTTCAATTGATTAAAAATACTTCTTTGGCATACACTGAATTCTTTAGGTGGTTTTAAACATACCAATTACTACTATTACCCTTGTTATCATCAATACCGCTATCAATCCAAATACATCGAAGATTTCCTGATCATTGGCATTTGTAATTCTTAGCAAATACACTTATACCTGAACGGAAGTTACGAATAGCATTTGGTTTCTTTGACGTACAGTTGCTGAAATAATTATGAACCATCAATCGTATATTGATTCTCGTAATCAGCCCATGTTTCAACGATAGCGGAAACATCAAAATCCCAACTGGTAGTTCAATAAATCAGTAATCGTCCATTTTGGAACTTAAACCATTCACATGTCCACATAAGGACAGGTCTTATCTAGAACGTCACTAACTGTCATATGCGTGTCATCACTATCATTAGTATAATCGTGATGATCATCGCGCCTCTCTGGAACTAGTCTCAAGTTTGTCAATACCATTGGAGTTACTATCATGTTATCAAATTATCATTATGGTCATTACCACTTATCCATTGTTTTGCTGCGACCGTTATCATTGGCAATAAGATTAATCACTATTTCCATTACATTATCTCACTTGTTCATATCATAATTTGTCAATATTAACAACCACTGTCACATTCGCCATCATTAGCATATTTTTTCAGTATATGGCCATTACCATTGCAACATTTTTAACCACTCGTAATTGACAACCATTACAATTGGCCATTATAATTCATATCATCAGCTCAGTCGATAACCATGTTTTACCACTCATGTATAACACCAACGTTTTTTCACATCAAGAGAATAACACTTAAAACATCATTAATCATATCATCAAATAATTAACACATTTTTAACACCCATATCACTACTACTGGCTGTTTTCACAACAACAACAGAGTAGCATTGACCTATAAATCACATTATCACCACCATTTACAAACCACTTTTATCACTCACCATTAGCTGTTTTCATCAATCAATCGAATAACAATTGTCATTATAATTCACAACATCAACATAACACCGTTTGTACATCCATATTGCTCATTAGCTGTTTCAAGTTTCATCATGATATTAAGGACAATTTTCCATTATATTCATAGCAATCATCGACGTTAACAACAGAACCAGAAACCAGAACAACAGAACCCACCGTCTATTTGACCACTCTATTATACATCATTACTTGTTCATCCAGAGAATAACAATTATCATTAGAATTCACTAGCTCATCACGTGTAACACCTACAAAACACCTGTTAAAAAACCACTCATATTAACATCATTAAGCTGTGTTCATGATCAACAGAATATCATTATATTATATTCACACATCATTATATTAGAAACCGTTTTTACCACTCAATATCAACATACTTAAAACTGTTTTCATCTCAACAGAATAACAGTTATCATATAATTCCAAGCATCTTCTGAATCACCATCACATCCTTTCTTCCCAATCACCATCATAGCATTAGCTCCTTATCCACAAATTACCCGATATCATATTATAAGGTACATTGTCATCATCAAATCTTCAACATCAGAACGTCATAGGCCATATAAATCTATCATTATCCATAACACATCATCCAAAGTATCATTAACAAAGCATTTTTCAGTGCATTCCATCTGCATTGCACTCTCTATTCTAATGTTGAAAATATTATCATGATAAATGTAATTATCTTTAAATTCAATCTTTCACTGTTTTTAGGCATAAGTTTTGGCACCGTGCTTTGCATAAAGGTTACACTGTTTCCCATTAAGGGGCCATTCCACACTTTATTGTATTTCGTTTACACTATCAGTTTCTTCATCATAGGTAATTTCTTTCCATCAATATTAATTGGCATACCTCAAGTTAGCTTGTTTACCATCTGCTCTTGCTTTCATCAAGTCATTAGACAGTCTCTTCCTAATTTCCCTAGTTGCTTTGGTAAAGTCTTCACTTACTCTATACTCTGTCCCCTTTAATTTATTTCCTGCTTTCATCAAAATATTATTTTTGTCCTTATACCTAGTGAGTTTTGCAATAATGGGTCTTGGACCTTGATTTGCTCTGGTGTTAAGTCTGTGTACGCGTTCAAAATCTATGTTTTCTGCATCTATTTCCATCTCATCTGTTAGAAATTGTCTGACTTTTATCTCAGTATCAGCGAATTTTTCATCTTGATCTTCTCGTATGCCTCTTTTATATTGAGCATTTTAAGGAACTCAAATACACAAATATAGATAACTTTCTTCAGAGCTGGAGATTTTTACTGGCGACATGTTGAACACCGCCCTCTATCTTTTAGGACCTAGGGTTAAGATTAGGGTTAAGAATTAGGTTAGGGTTTGGTTATTAGGGCCCGGTGCGTGAGTACAAATATTGGGATTTTCTACCCCGGTTTTCTACTTGAAAAATAAGGGGTTATATGATTTTATTTTTTTCTGATGGAGGGGGGGGGGGTCATGTTAAATTTATTATTCAGTAAACCAAGCACCTATCTGCATATCAACAGTAGGCCTAAATCATATGATCTACCTAATTGTGTGTGTGGGATGGCGGCCGGGATGGCCGATGGGCGTATGGGTTCGATGCAATAGGGCCTATATGTAACTTTACATTGGGGGTTATGCAATTTTCCAAACACATCTTTCAATTCCTGCGGTCCCTCCCTTGTAAATAATCGAACGGGCCTAAAATCATTAGTTTAAAGCTAATCTTAGCCTTTCGTACGAGTTAAGTCAACTGAACACCTATTTCGTGTCATTATGTGTCCGTACAGCCAATTGGCATAAGAACTTAGTTACATCCAACAACCGCACGCTGTAATAAGGATCCCTCTGTGCCGAACTACTGGGATAACCCATTGTTTCGGCAAGTAGCCCTGCCGTTCGGCAGGGTTATGACGTAGCCCGCATTTTCGGCATGAATAATTGCCGAAACGCCGGCGTTTCGGCAGATACCCCTGCCGCCGTACGGCAAGGTCATCTGCCGAAGACCGGGGGTTTCGGCATAGCCCGGTATTTCGCTGCAGCAAAATAGCTTTGGTATCCAAGGTTGGTAATCGCTAGAGCGCCAAAACAAAGTGCCTCTAGGCCCTGCAGACAAGGATCTAGGCATAGGAACGACGAGGAAAGTACATAATGACAAAACTACATAGAATAATTAATAATGAAATTTACAAGAAATAGAAAGTAAATACCAATTGGCACCCATAATAGCTTTGACCTGGCAATACTGGCGTATTGCCTTTGTGTTGGGGATACGCGGACCCTATTATAGGTGACGCACTACGTGTGAATCAAAGAAAAGAAAAGTTGGTAATAAAGTGGTTGAAGGGGAAGTTGATGACAAGACAATTGGGAGGTTGGGAAGAACCATCATACCATGAACGTCTTAACGCGAACGTCTTTTCTTTTGAGAATCTTGTCACAGGAGAGTGATTTTGAACAGACAGGCATAAGAATAGGCATTCGCGTTAGGCGTTCATGGTTCTTCGCAACCTTCCCGGTGTGGAAGCAGATATAGTCTGGCGGGAGCCACAGTCCGGGGCTCCATAGACGATTACGGCGGTCCGGTAAGTACGTAATTCCTGTTTCTAAAAAAAAAGTTGGCGTAGTGGTTGAAAATTCTCAAGACTGGAATAATACCGAAAGGCATTGTGGAAAAAATGGATTCGCCCGTAGAGATTGCGTGTTAACTTTTCCGTATCTGCGAGTACCGAAGTACCCGACAAAAACGTTCAATTTTCTCGCTAGGTTCTATAGGTTCAGACCCAATTACGATACAAATTTAAAACAAAACATAGTAACGGACCCTCTGATGCCAAAACTTCCATAGAACCCCTTCGTTTTCCGGAGATATTTGAGATTTAGTTTCATTTACACACATTCTCTATGACGGACTGATAACGTTAATCTCTCGCGCAGTACCAATTTAGATAATATCTTTCGAACACTTTCCGGACCGCCGTAATAGACGATAACGGAATAAAGCGTGAAACTAATGTTGTGTGAAGAGTCAACTGAATCGATTGCCCTATTGTTCACCATTGTTCCCGGACTATGAGTACGCCGGACCATAATTACTTCTACACCGGTATTGAGAGATTGACGTACGGTATATAAAGTCTATGCCCTTTGTATCAATATTTTGCCTTTTTCAGCACCCAAAATCTTCCTCTTTATCCACACCATCACCGCCAACCTGGGATCTATGTGGATATCCCGGATAACATTCGTAAAAGATTACTTCGAGAAAAAATCTGCGTGGGAATCGTAATTTTCCTAGGCAAATGGGCTAAAACAGAGAAATTGTGTAGTACACAAAGGCAGTGTTCTCGCATACCAGCAGTGAGCAGTTAATTCTAACAGAGTTAATCGCTTACTAATTAGGTGTTTGTTCTAAAGAAGTATTTATTCACTGGTTGTTAGCATCAAGTATTATTTCATGCAGGTGTCAGTTTTTATGGCCGGTATGCCAACTTGATAGATCTATGGATGTGAGTCGACAACTTTAAAAACTTCAAAGTTATTTGATATCACGCAATAGTTCATTAACGAACAAATAAATTTAAATGCCAAAAAGGTATGCGATTTAAATTTTTTATTCCCTTAACGTAATAGAGGAAAAGGACAATCACGCAAAAAGCTGCAGGTACGGTTTTTTGTTGTCAGATCTATTTTTTTTTTTTTTTTTTTGGAGCAATTTCCCACTAAATAAAGGCAGGGGTCCGCTCCGGATTTTGAAGCGATAAGGGACATTAGGGTATATACCACTAGAAGCAGAGGCAAAATATGAGCTGCATGGATGTTAAAGTAATAAATCGCGGTCCGTTTCACATAAGGCGGATGATATTTTGAACATTTGTGTGAATGTTGCAGAGTAAGTCTGGTGTGAATGTTGCTTAATTATCGATAATATTATGCCCGTCATATGTGTTTTATATAAAAAAAATGTTCGTTTTTCGTGATCTATGAATTAGTCATTGGTCATAACCCTGTCAGGTTTTTCGACAAATAACACAATGTGAGAACACATTTGTTTCAAAAAGCCCCCAAAACTCAACCTTCCGGTTAATACACTAAATTGTAATGGATAAAGCAGTGGTTTTGCGACAATTAGCACTTATCGGAACCGTAGAATTCATATAGCAATATCGCCCACCAGACACTGCCATGCTTAACAATACATTCACCTGCGTGGACATACTCACAATATGGTCGGTGGTTGGTGGCCAGGTGTACTCGCCATACTCCGGTTTGGTTGGCCACTGGACCAAATGATGATACACTTTCCTTTATTTTATCATATAGAGTTAGGCTCGTGATTAGGCAATTAAATACCTATATGCTGCTGAACATAACAGCATTAAGGGCGAAGAAACCACCAGGTTCAACGGCCAGTGTGATCCAGACTTGTAATATCTGCTGCCTTGTAGACTCCCCTGATTGCAGGAAAAGCTTGCGGGAAACAACCCTGAGGATAAATCCGGAGTTGGAGTCCTGTAGGCGACTGGACTCGCCTTACTCAGCCACCTAGTTTCGGAAAACTCCTGCGACGACTGCTGCGCCCACCAAACTGATCGTTTCTCGACGTTCCTTTGGGATTTGCTCTCAGCGTGGAGAGGGGGATTAATGTGCATGGGCAACATATACGGATCTCCATAGCAATTGACCTGGCATCGCGCCCACCAATGTGAGGCGCTTTATCCATCGTCGCTTGCGACTGACGGAGGCATGATAGGATGATGATTGTTGAGCTGAAATATTGTGTAGATGTATAAAATCTTGACCTTAGCAGTATAATTCACAAAATTGGTAAATTCACGAATTGGTCAAAATCCTTAAAATATATCTTAGGCCAAAAGATTCCCAAATTCCTTTTGACCACATAATCACTGTCTTAAAATTAGATTGAACAAATTCAAAATATGACTACACTACTTGCACTCAATTTTGGACCACGTTTCCGTAGAGAAATTAAATGCTTCACCTACAATTTTTGCGTGCTATAGATGGTATTTTGCCAGAGATTCTACTTCACAAATTTGGGCCAAAGGTACACTATTCATTCCTTCTCTAGACATCTAAAATGCTGATTTCTCGCAATTCAATGTGCTTTCAATGACAGTTATTCATAGTGATGTCCGTTCTCCAATAAAGTGTTCAAAAAGTTGTTTTGTGTCGCACACAGTCATGCACAGGTTAAAGCTTGTTTTTGCCAAAAAAGGTTAAAAAAAGAAAAATTGTTTTTGATTAATATAAA
>JAMKCH010063216.1:0-15928 GCA_023653785.1 Ophioderma brevispina
GTGTCAAGTTCAATTTATCTAGAAAAACTAAATTCATCTATAGATCTGATAGATAACAAGGTTTTTGAAACTATGCTTTTCAATTTTGATAAACCGTTTTTTTTCAAAATTAAAAACTTTTTTTTCTCTTGACAAACTATGTTTTGTTCGAGAAAAACAATGTTTTATCACGAAAACTGTTTTATCAAGAAAAACTAGGCCCTGGATGGGTGGGTTGGTGGTTGGTGGTGGTGGGTGGGTAGGGGGGGGGTGCATGGTGCCGTGCTAAGCCCAGGGGGAATATTTTTTTTTTATATCGCCTGTGAAAATAAAGCGAGAAACATTGTTAAGAGAAAGGTGGAAAGAGAGGGAGGAAGAGACGAAAATAACTCGCAAAATAAAATTATTGACCTTTTTTAAAAATCGGCAATAAAAACGAATCCAAAACAAAGGAAAACCTAAAAACAAAGAAAAACAAACTAAAAAGTTTGGTGTTTATTTATAAAGCAAGGCTGCTTTTAAGTCTGTTACCCAGAACATTATGGACTTTGACTTATTAAATAAAATGGGCAAAAAGACCCTCACTCAGAAACCCGTTACTCAGAAAGCTCGCTACTCTGGAAATTCTGAATAGTGGGGCCCTTTTAATAAAAAATTAAAAAGACTCACTATTCAGAAAGCCCGTTACTCAGAAGGCCCGCTATTCAGAAAACTCTGAATAACGGGCCCTTCTGATTTTGGGGGGGGGGTGGGGGGGGTGTTGTGAAGTTGTTTTTGGTTGGAGTGGGTTTTCTGATTAGTGGGTCTTCTTAGTACGGTTTTCTGAGCTAGGGTGTCCATCGCAAAAGGGGTTCGTTAATCAGAGGTCCACTAGTCAGAAGAATATTCTGAATAACGGCCTTCTGAGTAACGGGTTTTGTGAGTAGCGGGTCTTCTGATATGGGTCATTTTATAGGAAATCCCTCCCACTATTGCAGCATTCTGATAGCGGACCTTCTTAGTAACGGGTTTTTTTCTGAATAGTGAAACGGGTCCTTCGATCAGTGGGTGTTCTGAATCAAGGGTACCTCACTTTTGGGGTGAGCCCTGTCGGTTCAACTGAAGTACCGCAGTTCCTGGCGCCTGCAGACCGGAATTGCCGGCAGAGTGTAATTGGGTCAGCGTGCTAGAAGTCCTTTAACAAAATTCTGCATTATTCCCTCAGAGACATTTAAAAAGCATACACATCCCAAATATTCCGGGTTTCGCCCCTGGACTCCGCCAGGAGCCCTAGGGCGAGGGCGGGCATATGACACGCTCCACGTATCAAAATCATGGCGAGTTTTTCCGCGCATGTCGAGTTTCACGCGCTTGGTATCGAGTTTCAAAATCTAAACATGAGGAAACTCGACATGATTTTTTTCTGGGATGAGGAAAACTGGACATGATTTTATGTCAAATCTCCCCATATAGAGAGGCACAAAAACTCGATATGATAGAGGGCAAACGGACAGTAGCGCTGTTGTAACTCGACAATAACGCTTGCACAATCCTGTTGAGAAAAAAATAATGTCGGTTTGCTTCATGTTGAGAAAAAACTCATGTCCAGTTAGTTTGCACCATGTGAAAAAATCATGTCCAGTTTTTAAAACTCGGCATGATTTATTCTGGACAATTGAAATTTATTTGGAGACATTAAATTTATGAAATCTAGGCACATAGAGTTCAAACTGGATAGGCAGCGCTGTAACTCGACATTATAGCGGGGTTGTAAAACTCGATTTGCAGCGCATGAAACTCGAATGCGAGGGACAACTGGCCATGATTTGATTACGGGAGCGTGCCATACGGGCCCTGACCCTACCCCGCCCTTTTCGGGTGGTTCAGGTGCGGCAACAATCATTTAGTTCTTAAATATAATTATCGTCGTGGGCGAAAAAAAAAAAAAAAACCTCATATGCAAACTCCAGGAGGTCAAAGCAAAACACATATGTAAAAAATGGGCCCCAGTGTTAAAACCTCTTAGTGCATTTTGGTTCACATCGGGTTCTAGTTTGAATACTCAAGCCAAAATGATAGTAATATATGGCAGTTTCTTGTACAAAATCTGGAAGCCAAATGATTATCTACATATATTAGAAGAAAGAGGAAGATATTTCTTGGCGGACATTACAGCAAATTATTTAGTTTGGTCGATCTCCCGAAAAATGTTACATATGAAGGTGTTGTCATGTTGCCGTTTTTACTACATGTGAGGTTTTGCTTTAAAGGTCAAATGCACATATGAGGTTTTCCTGCCAGTGACGATTACGCCAGGCAGTGCTCCGGTTCTAGTTGTCTAAACTTATTCGATAAAGATGCACCAAAAACTACTCGCACAAAAATAGTTCATTACAACAATAAAAAGCAGCCGGACTGTAACGCTACAAACATTATTCTTGCAATTAAAACTTACATTGTTAACGCGGATCTTATTCTGCAATGAAGCTGACATGTTAAATACAACTTAGTGCAAATAATGTATATTTACCAATGACTCCGTAAGTTTTACGCCACTAAGGTTTTTACTTACCATGTGAGGGTGATCCCGTATTTTAGAGTGTATACCGGGTGAAGCAGATAAGTCCGCTGGGAACCCTAGGTCTGGGCTCAATAGACGAACACGGAACATTAAAGCGTGAAAATCTCGTGTTGTGTGAAGAGTCAACTGATCGAGTGCACTATTCTTAGCCGTTGTAAGTGGACTATGAGCCGGAGGACTATAAAATATTTCTATACATGTAGATTAGTAGGTTGATTTCCCGCCATTAATTGTACCGTATTTTTCTGCTTGTTCGCGAAAATAATTATCCTTTGACCTCAGCTTGCATCAGCCCATAACCACTGAAACCATTACAGCAACAGAAGGTCAGATGATAACATAATAATTAACTAATATAACAAATAACAACAATTCCAATATACACTGAAAGTTTTATTTCCGGTTATAATATTTAAGATAGTCAAGAATTTGGAATAATACACTGCTGGCCATCCTTACTTTGGGATGCTTGCAATCCTTTATTCTTTAATAAGTGTGGATGAATTGTATTGTCGACATCGTGAATACATTAATGTTTCCATTTACATATTTGATCTCATTGGTATAGCGAGAGAGTTTTAATCATTTATGCCGGGTTCATTTTTAAGTTCTTTCGGAAGTCGTGGATGTCTGAATAATCTGTTTGAAAATATTTTTAAACTTCTGGAATACATTCTGAAATGGTTACTTTGTACATACATGGAACGTTCTTAGTTTACGATTACATTTCCTTTCGTTTGAGATATTAAAGGGAAGAAAGGAAGAAAGAACAGAGAGTAAAGAAAATGTTATGAGTATGCCAGTAAGTAAGAAATCAGAAATTGGGATAAGTTATATCCACAAAACTGTTATATTTAAAAGATTTAATTTCTTATTTTATATTTAAATATTATACAACCAAATGTAAGGTTATGCCCATATAAGAGAAAAAAAACCAAGGAGTCTCCATCTTAGTGCATGTTAAGGGGGGATGATGGGGTAGGAGGGGATATAATTAAAATGAAACATCTAAAGATTTAAAATAAGGAGGACAATTACTTTTCTTTGCTTTTTGCACGCAGCTATGGTCAAACACACCATTAATGCTCCCATAGCATCTCTAGTGCTGAGACACAGCGCCACTTACTTTTGTATTTGCATCGCTAATTGGACCGGCTATTCTTAGACATGCGCTTACGTCAGGGGACTCCCTAGCAGCCAAACATATGTTAGACTCTGCGATTAGCTTGAACACGGAATGGAACAAAACGGTTTTTCGCATGGGTACCCTTGGCTATCGCGAAATCAATGTCAATCTGATGTTAGAAACGGGTTCCTGACCAAAAAAAGACCCCTTAGCTTCCTAAGCTCACTTAGTTTTTTTGTAAGGCCGACGTGTTGGGCATGACTTGACAGCAATCGAGAATTGAGCCAGCTGATAAGAGCTGATCAGGTAAGAAAAATGCTGTATGGATCGCCTTTTTCCCGTTCTTCGTCCTGTTGCCAAAAATAAACCTATCTATAAAACTAGTCAGCTAACTAGACAATTTTGTTAGGAATATTTTTGGGTGTAGTAAATCGGCCCCAAAGTATTTTGCGAAAATCTCCAGTGCTACCACATTTACAAAAATCCGACATCAAACGCTATCTGGACACTGTGTGTTGTTACGTGGGAGTTTCCCACGCCGATTATGATGTGGTGATTAACTCCCTAGCGCAGTGAAGATTGAAGATTTGCCAAGGTTTGCCAAGATTGAACAATGGTCGGCGCTGTGTGCCAAGAAGACGACACGTAAATGGTTTGTTGGGGTCGAACGAAAATGTCAAAAAAAAAAAAAAGAATTATGGGGAGAATAAAAGGTAAATTAAAACATAAATCCATAGGACTGACTATTGAACTAGAATAATGCCAACTAGTGACATGATCTCACAAGGGGCCTCACCTCAATACCTAAAAAAAAAAAATAAATCAAAAGTATGTTACTTTTCTTATCTTTTGCAGACTTGTTCAATTGATTTTTTTTTTGTTATAAACCACGTCTTATCGAGGGGGGTGGTTATCAAATTCCCATTGGTTCTATCTTTAGTGCCTACGATTTATCATATGGCATGGTCGCACTCCATTGTCAAGCACGCCATCAGGGTTATAGAGTTAGCTAGGGTATGGGATAATCTGAAATGATGGGGGGGGGGCACCCAAAGTGACTACCCTAAGATGATGATGACACGATTTTTATTCATTTTGTTACCAATGGAGTGCTTAGGGCCTCTTCTCGCTCTTCTTTCCACGGATACTAAAATAGGGGGTGTGGGGGAAGAGGGTATCTTCTTTTAAAAGTATTTTTTTTCTTAAGATTTCCAGAGCTACACACGTTACTGCTTTAATGTCTAAAATTGGTATTATTAGTAAAGAGAGCCATAAACAATATCTGGAAAAATACAATATGTCAAAATGCAAATTTTTGGTTTTTTTCTGACTTTTTATATATATATAATCATTAAAGGTTCGTTTTGTGATATTTAACTTTTCATGGTTTGTTGTAATCGCCATGTTTTTGACCCATTAAAAGCAATATTAGACACCATTTTATGAAGCGCGCCCCCAATTTTTCAACAATTTTGAGATTCTTACACGGGTGCATTGGTAACCGGCTAGTAAACTCTACCTATGAACGGTAAAGGTGCACGAGGATTCACATATCATTTTTCCCAAAAAATATTGTAAATTCTGATTTTTTGCATGATGTTAGCTTTCCATCAAAAATAAACCCCCCCCCTGAAAGAACTACGGTGAAAAAGATCTTCATTCCAACAAAAGTGAAATTTTCTAATTTCGTATAGGAGTCAAAATACTAAATCAGCCTATGTTTTTATATTGAACTATAGCAATAAAAGCACCTTAGTTTTCACTTCAGGGCATTTTCTGTAGCTAAATACAAGAACGATTGTAATTGAGGGTCTATATTAAATAACTACAAATGACACAATGTAGTACGACTCAAAATCTCTCGTGCCTCCTTTAAGCTCGAAAATGTCTGAGCGTCACCAACGAATCACTCAAATGACACAATTGTATGGACGACGTCAAAATCCTCGTTGCAAAAACCTTTACCTCAAAATGTCTTTGCGGTCACAAACGAAGAATGTTGTAATTAGAATAATTAATATAGGATCCCGGAATAATTCAACAGCTGCTGGAAAGGCCTTCCAATGTGAAATAGCCGAGAAATAGGTGCCATGTACATATCTAACGCGTCATCCATTAGTTGTTTTTTGGTCAGGCAAGTCAAGTTAAGAGGTTAATTTTCCTTGAGGTTGGCACTATTCATCTGGACGGGCCATAAACGTACCATTTTCCCGCTCCGCCGTTCAGGTCCAAATCTGGATCCCAATTTAATTACAAAATCGCTTATTTATGATAATCGCATTTTTTGAGCATTCTCCGTTTGCAGGTATAGTTTTCGTAGAACAATTACAAAAATAACTATGCAAAAATATCAAATTTTGAAAATTGGGGCGTCTTCAAAAATGTGCCAATATTCCTTTAATTGTGATGATTCTTTGATTCGTAATGGGGTTTTAATGAGTAACTGCTGAGGGTAGCTGGCTAATGTGCCCCACCACCCCCACCCACCCCACGCCCACCCCCAATGTTTTTTTTTTTTTTTGTGTGTGTATATTACGTTACGGCCCGTAACATTTGTCTAAACTAAACTGTTTTTTGAGGGTGTGCAATTTGGCCTCGGCGGCGCCCACAGCTCTCCCCCTTCAGATTTTTGAGGCAACGGTAAACACAATTGGATCAGAACCGTAGCCAGTATGCCGGAACATTTTTTTTTTTTTTTGTTTGTCGGTACAATACACGAGTCGGTACATTCGAAATCCGGCCCGTCGTCATCAAAAAAACCCCTGGTATGCCAATAAGTAATATTTATATCACATTGAATCCCGATGTCCCCCCTGGATGGAAAAGGTAAATTGTCAGTTCAAAAACAAATTGGCAGTTCATATTATATAATGATGTGAACCTTTTTTTTTGTTTTTTTTTTTTTTTTTTTTTGTGTCATATTTTTTTTTCCTAAATATCGATTTAGACCCTATAAAAGTATACTTTTAGATATCTAAATACTTTGCGCATCATACGCAACTAAGGCCAAATTGAGTGCAATAATGACTACTATCCCCCCCCCTTATTCCATAGACATGTACTTACTGCATATCTAATTGAAATCTGCAACAGCAACAGACGAAGAAAAATAGATTTAGAGAAAAGCTTGATAGCAACGAAAGTGGGTACTATACGCTTCCCTCCTTATTGATACTCGCGAGTAATTGTTATTTTAGTATTACCTCAAGTGACCCGAGAACCGCCTTTAATAGTGACCTAGCGGTCCATGGGTTTCGAGATCATACTTGCCTGAATGACCCCCGGTTTCGCGGTCCCCTATGACCTTGAATGACCCCTGATGATTTTGTCGTAAACCTTAAAATTTTCGCATCAATAATCGACCCCGCCCCAGTTTCTCTGAATACACCAAAGTTTTAACCACATTTGACCTTTTTTGACGTTGAATGTGACCCTGATGACTTCGGACGGTCAGGGTAACAGTGGCGGGATCCAGATTTGAAAACGTCCAAAATTACGTTGGCTGAAAGGCTGAAACTTGTCCAAAAGCTTCAAAAGGGCTGATTTTGCAGAGATTTTGCAGAATTACTGTGAGGCCGCGCCCCCTCCGCCCCCTCGCCTGGATCTCGCGCCTGGGGTCCCCCCCCACCAAGTTGAGGAACGTGCGACCCTCGGTCTCCGAGAAAATAGACGCGGTCCAGACAGACACATAGAAGACAGGGTCACCGGTATTAATATACTGTATAGATATTCCCATATTTGTTGGTATATGACCGGGGGTATGATCGAGATTTTTATAGTTTAAAATTGAAAAGGGCACCCTGATATTTGTCACAGAATATAAACACAATCATCAGATTAATGTTTTTTTTTTTTAAGTAAAAGAAACATGCGAATAACGATTTAAAATAGCGCTGTCTTTTATAGTTTCCTCAAAATTCCGTCAAATTGTGGCCTTTGCACACACAAAATCCGCCAATGTATTGTTACATCATGCGTTAGATAACTTTATAGGTCTCGTGCAATATTTTAGGGAGAGCTGACACAACACATTCCCATTTACTGTGGAATATAATTCTGGCAGTGCAACTGCAGTCCGATTCAGGCAGACTAACTTAGTCAAACGATTCAGTTGATAGTAAAAAATCTTTATTTTTTAGGTAAGTCTGGGGGAAGATAGCGCTGTTTGGAACCGTACTAAAGCAAAAACAGTTCACTATCAGACAATTGAAAAGTTTACGCGGGTTATCCTAAAATGGGTTCAAAAACAAGATGTCATCGACATGAAGCACGTTTTTCTCCGTATTGGTGGGCATTTCACACTGAAACGAAAATTAGGATATTGTCAATATCAGATACTGTAGTGTGACTTGTACTCTTCCTGGAGATACTTATTTTAAAATAAACGACAACTAGATAGTTATCTATATAATTCTACTCTGTATTCACATAAGGTACTACAACCTGAACCTACAGTTTTATTCAATCGCCATGACGGAACAGTAGACAGGAAGTGCATTAGTATCATTGTTATGTTCAATGATACGGAATGAAGTTTTAGTTTTTTCACGCAATGCCCTGAGATGTGTGACCGATGCTAATTATCTGCTCATTTGTAATTTTGAAGAAACCTGTTTTACAAATATATTTTTCCGTAGTCAAATTATCTACATACTATTTGAGAAGAGAACGATCGAGAGCTGGAGAAAGGGGAAAGAGAGAATGAGAGATCAAGAGGCGTGAGAGAAAAAACGAGAGAGAGAGAGTCTTCAGTTATTGGTGTAACAATGGCCCTGAAGGCGGAATATTCGAATTTGTCACAATCCTGCACTTTGTGGCTTCCATCTCCTTCAAGGTTTTTTCTGATAAACCGTTGTTCACTTTGGCGCTAAACGGGTGGAATCGAGCTAGCTGCTGGTTCGTTAGGTCGACTACATCAACTTCCGTACCTCTCGGACACTGTGGGTCTTCTTATAGTACAGACTGGACTATTGACGAATTTTACCTGATTTTTTTCTCTTATGAACAGCATGTACACTGGTTTACCTCGGTGGTATTATTACAGAGACTTGGCTATCGGAAGTAGAAACTAGAGATGCAATGAGGCCCATTACCTTTGCTTTGGAAGAATAAACATTGCGACAAGCATCGCCTTTTCCTATGTCGGTCAGTTCACACCAATGTCAAGCGAATGGTTCATCCGGGTTTGCGGTTCCTTTGGATGTTTAGTTTAGGATATGAAAATAATTAACTCAATGACTAATGATTATGAATCACGGCACCTGTTGCACGGCAGAGCACCGCTACAATGCCCGCAATGTGTTGTCCGGAGGATGGTGGAGCCGTCATTGGTGCAGAATTAATCGTTGTTTCATTCGCGTAATGAATATGTGGTAGAAGCTCCCTCTGTCTCATTTGGTTTGAACCATTGTAGTTTTGTCTTCAAATGTTGTGCTTGTGTTTTTGAAGTTTACTTTGTTATTATTTAGTAGAAGTTGACGTTGCGTTTGTAGCAGCAGTAGGTGCTCCTTTATTGTTGTGGTGTTGCGTGTTTTGTGCCATGTGATGTAGTTGGATCTGGTATAACACTCTAACGGACCCCTCAGTGCAGTTGCGTCGAAGTGTTTGAAATGTTTCACATCATCACTGGTCATATGACAAAATAAAATAGCATTGTTTGTCTTCGGTTACAACGCTTCTTGTGTTGTTTACATTACCCAAATGTACTACAGTTCCATCTTCTCTTATCAGGTTAGGTTTCAATGTGCCGTTGGTTAGAATCTCCCGCAAACAGCCAATTCTACCCTGCTATCACGGGGACAGGGGTATACGTTCTACTCTGCATTAGGATATGCAAGATTGGGTGATAGAGTTTAACTCCCAGACACTTTTCAGTGGCTTCCGAAATACACCTGCTCGTTAAATAAACGTAGCATCTATAGGTTCCTGCGTCCTTGCTGTTGAAGTCATTGCGATATTTGTGCGTACCATTTTCCGATAAACTGAATCGTGATGCTTCTGCAGCTTCCTTAAGTTCAGGAGTGTCACAACTAATAAGATTTTTGGTCTTCAATCATCCACTTAAAGGTTTGGTCTGTGCTTCCCTGGGGGAAGTTGTATCCACCAGACACTCTATCACGTGTCCAATCAGTAGCTGCATCAGTTGATAATTTCTGCATATGAACAAGAGGTTTAGTTCAGCCTCTGCTGTTAAAGAATCCCTGTAAAACCCGTAACGACGCAATAATACAAATTGGGAACTAATCTTGCAAGCTGTACCCGACGGTTCATTTTCCACTTGAACTCGTGATGTGTCACTGTTTGCCTGAATACATTTATATAGTATGTACACGGTCTATAAGCTCCAGTACTGCTCATACTTAAGAAGTGTAACATGCAACACTGTATTTCGACAATATTTTCAACGATTCAAAGGTCTTTCTTCAAGTGGCGGTGACCCATAGTGTTGTTGCCTTTGGATATTTATGAGTATTATGCTTTATTTGTTCTGGTTTTTTTTAACCTCGTCTAGGCCCTTGAACGTCAATTCCGATTATCGTTCCTTTTTTTCCCTTGTTGATCTTCTTCTTCTTATCGTGTCAAACACTGTGGGTTCTCAAATAAGATCCAGCCAGAGATGGGGCCAACGTCTGGCGCCACAACTGAACTCGCAAGGTCCTTGTTGGCACCGCTGCTCCAGCATGGGCGACCAAGGAGGTTTTTCCATTGTCTGTGGTGCCTGCTCCACAACCACAGGTAGTCTTCTGATCGTGAGGTGACTTTTTTCATGTTTCATTATTTCACAGATCTCATTATGACCTAAACTGCGTGCAAAAACGGAATTAGCGCTGAGAAATTTTCTCGAACGTAGGAGCGCAGAAAAAAAAACTAGTTTTGCTTCAAAGTTAGCAAATATGTTGTACAAACAAATATGTTCCAATTGCTAAAAACCTGTTTAAAACGGACATATTTATTACACTTCCTGATAAGGGGTTGGCACTTTTTTTCCTTAGTGTATAACGGGGGGGGGGGGGGGCTCGTGCCCCTTATAAAACCACTTTCCTAAAGGATTTTTTTGATGAAATCCATCACATGTTTGAAGGATTCAAAGACATCCACAATAAAGAAATAAACACGGAAGAAAGTTGTTCATAAAGAAAATTAGAGCCAAACATGATTTTAATGTTTCGTCAAAATGTGCGAAAAAGACACTGATTGTTTCTTGCATTTTTTCTTAACTGACTGCATTGCTTCACCTAGACTAGAGCTGATTGCTTTTAATTGGTGGAAAATAACTATATTTACCATATAAGCACAAACATAAATGTCTCATCGCCATTTATATTTTATTAAGGTACTTGTATAATTGGTACCATAGGTAACTACAGTAAACCGCTCCATGATGTATATAAAATATTATGGCGCCATTGGCCTACTATCACTGTCCAATTTTTTGAATTATTTATTTACCAATTGTTTATTCCACTAGGTGTAGCATTATGACAATCAGAATCAACAGTAACTCTATAAGCATTTTTTATTTTTGTCGTGGGTACTTGTCCGTTATGGCATAATGGGGGGGGGCTCCTAGGTACCCAGGGCTAACTGAACGCAAAAACGACGGCGATGGATTTGATTTTTTTTGCACCAATGCAAGCGCACTACACCTTGAACCAATACAAAACTTATAAACCAAATATATTGCAGCGTTAAAAAATCGCCGTCTTGAAAAACAAAAAATGGGTAAATTTAAAATTTCCCCCCCCCCCTTATGCATTAAAGGTGTTTTAAAATAATGATTTTTTTGGCAATCTTGATTTTGACCCATGTTCTATATAGTCTCCAAAAGCGATGTGGGCGGGTAACGATAACTCACAATTGACTTCGTGCGCCTTACCACTTCATGCTAAAAGTCAAATTAGATGCCTTTCCGTCTTTGAAGATAAAATGCATGCTTTCTTTTGAAATCACAAGAATTTGTAGCCGATTACGAGGCGCTAGTTCCCATCGCCTACAGGGACTCGGGATTGGTAAGTCAAACTAAACAATAAACATAATAAAGGCAAAGCCTTGTTCGACAGCTATAGAAATGGTTCAAAATAACAATCATTTTAAAAAAAATAAAAAATTTTTCTCATTTACACTATAAATTATGGAAATTGATGTTGGTCGATCATTATTATTTATCTAGAGTATTTTGTTGTTTATTATAAATATTCTACACTTGGCACAAAGGTATCTCGGTATGTTTTTCGATCAGGTTGTGCCAAATTTTGTTACTTTTGTAAGTTTTCGAATATCTATTTGTTGCCACCGACCTTGTTGTTTCATGCGGTACCCCCGCTTTAACAAATCTGCAAAAATGACTGAGATAGAATGCCCGAAGACGCAACTCCTTCACCAAAGTTCCACTCTATGAAGTTTTCAATGTTTGTTTGTTTATTTATTTTTTATATTTTTATTTTATTTATTTTTTATTTATGTTTTTCATTTTATTTCTTATATTATTAGTTATTATTATTATTGTTCTTATTATTATTATTTTTTTATTATTCTTAGTAATATTATTACTATGCTCGTCCCGGCTTGTGCGATTTAGTCCTTCTCCTCCTTCTCCTCCTTCTTCTTCCTCTTTCCTCTCCTCCTTCTCCATAACCATCGTTGTGTTTGGCCTTCTTCCTATCAAACGTCTGTGCTGATATTGAACCCAAATTATCAGAAGAACCACTGACGCCAAAGTTTCACCAGGTGTCCTCAGTTTGACCCCAGGGTCACGTGGAAGATATGCAAATGAGCTAATTAAATTGCAAAAAGCTATAACGCAAATCAACCAACTCGGCAGAGTTATCCTGCAGGCTTTCTAGTAATTAATTATCCCATTGGTATTGGCAAGGGTGAATTGTTATTCACTCGATAATATGTTTCTCCCTAGCGTCAACCTTTGTTGCCCCCCAAAGAAAACACAGACAATAAAGTAATTGGAGCATGTCTGACAGATTAGGTTTACCCCTCCAAAAAAACGGAATAACTACTGTATCATCTAGGAAGAGAAAACGATTGTTTAAACATACCCATGAATGCTTTACTAAATTTGGGTAAATTCTAGACCGCTATAAAGATTAATCGTGATTCTAACAACACAACAGCACTATACAAACGTACTCACTTTTCACATTAACCATATAAATGCGCGAAGAAATTTCTATAACGCTAGGCGCATAAAAAAATATTTTTGCTTCAAAGTTATCAAATTGTGTTTTGCAAGCAACAAAATATGTTTCCAATTGGCTAAACCTTTACAAACGAAAATATTTTTTGGCACTTTTTTGAATTTTTCACCGCGGGCACTTCTAGCCTCTCCAAAATTGCGATTCGGTGGGTACGATAAACTCAGAACGATACTTTCGTGCGCCTTACACGTTCACATGCTAAAATTCAAATTTAAGTCATTCGTTTTGAAGGCATAAAAATGCTTCCTTTGAAATCAACGAATTTGTTTACACTTTTAAGTAGCCAATTAAAAAGGCGCTAAGCACAATCGCCTACAGGGACTCGGGATTGTAGCAAACTAAAAAAATAATAATAATGTCGTGGTAAGGCGACACCCGTGGCATTTGTTTTAATTGTTGATCTACATTGGGTAAATTTTACCTCATGATTACCTTGAACCTTATGGGCTATAAGCGCTTTAAAACTAAAGGTCGGAACGCTAAGCAAATATATATTTTTGTTCTAATCCTTATACGTAGACGAACATGTTAGTGTACATTAAAACGCATTTGACTCGATTTTCCCCTGAAAAATTTTGAACCCCTCATTTTTCTACACTCGTCCTATTGCATTAAAAACCGCAATAGAATCCGTTTTTTGCCGTGAACTTGGTCCTTTATATCCCACCCACACGATTACGTAAAATCTAATTGGGTCATTCGATTGTGGCTAGTGATTTCATCATTGATATACATGATCACGGTTTACATTCTTCCAATTGTCCTAAAGACCGCCACCGACACCCCGTGGGTGTTTGTTCTCTTTTCTAGTAACACTAAAAATCTGTCCCAGCTCTCACTCACATTGATTTTGTCCAGGCTGCCATTTCAGATTTGCTCGAGTTAGAAGTGTAGTTTTGTGGTTCCTCTTTCGGCCTCGTGTATTGAATCCTATGGGCGGGTTCCAAAAGGGCCAAAAGAGGGGGTGTTTTACACAAACGACGTCAAACTCAAAGGGTGTTTTACATACACAAACGACTCAAAAATTCAAAAGGGGCTTTTATACACAACGACGATAAAGCTCAAAAGGTAATAAACGCAAAAGGTGTATGGCCTAAAATTGCCAAACACAGCAACAGAGCCCTAAGTTAATAAAATGGTCCAAAACGCCCCCATTTATTCAAACGACCAAGCTTTGGCCGCACGAAGGTTTGTCGTATTAATGCAAGTTTTTGCCGAAGCAAGTTCAACCACTGCTCGAAAGGTACAAAACCAATCACGAGTCTTAAGTTAAGGGAGTTTATGAAATGGCGAGTTTGTGTTGACCATTTCGATGTTTTATAACATGGAGTTATTATATAACTATAGTTTTACTATATAACTCCAGTGGTTCTAATATGTAGCTTGCTTGGATTGGTGTTTGCTCATACTCTCGGTGATAATTCATATCATAATCGTATTAGTACATAGGGCGATAACGATCAGAGGCATATTATTTGCACTCTATTAATTTTATATATAATACTAGGCTAAACCAATTTTATTTATTTATCTATTTTTAGAATTTGTACTTGACTCGCCCGGCTCAGTAATTTACAAGGTGAGATGGTCCATGATAGAATCTATTGAATGTTTTCCCCAAGAGTTGGTGTAAATATGCTTCAATCGTAGAATCAGTATAAAATATGGGGTCCTGGTACCGTTTTTTGAGACACGTTCAAATCCAAAAGACCTATTTTTAAGCTTTTTTAGCCTCAACTCTGTACACAAGTCTATGGAAAATTCACTTTTTGGACGTATTGCGTAGCAAAATCCGGCTTATGAATGGCAATGTCTGGATGTATTATGTATGTAAGGATGTACGGACGTACGTACTTGTGGGTGTCTGGACACAAAAAAGGTCACATTGTCCATAACTTTTTGCCAGATGAGCTAGAGTACCCAAACTTAGAAATACTGGAGGAGGACACAAGCCCCTACTAACCCTGGAATCCATTCCCCCAGGGTCTTCCGCGGTCTGATAGGGGGTGGGGAAATGTCAAAAAAGGTCAACATTTCAACAACAAAGGTAAACATTTTGCCATAACTTTTTTTTGCCCCAATGAGCTAGAGTACCCAACTGAGATAGATTGTAGGAGACACAAGCCCCTACTAACCATTTGAATCCTTCCCCCAGGGTCTTCCCCTGGTTCTGACAGGGGGTGGGGAAATGTCAAACATTAACATGTCACAAAAAAGGTACACATTTTGCCATAATATAACTTTTTTTTCAGATGAGCTAAAGTATTCCAAATTAGATATATTGTAGGAGGGCACAAGCCCCGACTAACCATGTAATCCTTCCCCGGGTCCTCCCCTGGGTCTGACAGGGGGGTGGGAAATTCAAAAAAGGTAAACATTTTGCCATAACTTTTTTTCCCAGATGAGCTAGAGTACCCAAACTTAGATATATTGTAGGAGAACACAAGCCCCTACTAACCATTGCATCCTTTTCCCCCAGGGTCTTCCCCTGGGTCTGATAGGGGGTGGGGAAAATGTTCAAAGGTCAACATTTCACAAAAAGGTCAACATTTTTGCCATAACTTTTTTGGTTTCAGATGAGCGGAGTTCGCCCCAAACTTAGATATATTGTAGGAGAGCACAGCCCTACTAACCATGAACTCCTTTCCCCGGGTCTCCCCTGGGTCTGACAGGGAGGTGGGGAAATGTCAAAAAATGTACATTTGTCAAAAAAAAGAAAAATATAAACATTTTTTTTCAATGAGCTAGAGTCCCAAACTGAGATTGTGTTTTGTAGGAGGACACAGCCCCTACTAACCATAGGAATCCAATCCCACATTGTCTTTTTCACTTTTCCCCTGGGTCGACAGGGGGGGTGGAAATTGTCAAAAAAGGTAAACATTTACAAAAATGTAAACATTTTGTCCATAACTTTTATTCCAGATGGCTAGAGTACTCAACCTTAGATATATTGTAGAGGCACAAGCCCCTACTAAACATGGAATCCATTCCCCCCCAGGGTCCTCCCTTAATGGGTCTGACAGGGGGGGGGGTGGGGAAATGTCAAAATGAGGT
>JAMKCH010063221.1:0-20174 GCA_023653785.1 Ophioderma brevispina
GGTTGGAATGATTCAGGTATGTTCCGCATAAAGCCTGAATGTCTGTTCTTTACAATACTCAAAATCTCACCATGTCACTTTTGAGTTAATCCATTTCCTGTAAATATAGTTTCTTTTAAACCGGTACAGCGAATACTGGAATATATAGTATGGACAAAATACGTATTTATTTTGTTCTCCGACCGATCGTAATTATGATTCCGTATTTCCCCGGTACATTTCAAAGCAATTGCCCCACAAATTCAAGAATCCAGCTGGAGTCGAATATACCTTAAAAGAATATAGCGACCAATTGTAATGGATGGTCCACCAAAAGTTCGCAAAAATTGAATGAAAAAAAAATGTACTGCCAGGTGTTGAGTGTAGTTTTAAGAGAAAATATTCTACAATACAGCTTGAGCATTTTTTAGTCAAAAACCAGGTTTCAATATGCACGGGTTGTATTACCACGGGATACTTCGTTTGACACGTATTATATTTTTCTGCATTTTCAATATGCCCGCAGCCTTATTATTTATTATATGATTTAACATAGACCAGTCATGTCTCATAAAGAACTAAAAGAGTTCTTTCACTGACGTCTCTTGTATGGTTTAATTTCTCTAAAGTTAAGGTCGAATTTCAACTACTGGATCTGATAATAAATGGAGAGAACTAAGAGTACGCTTCTATGTCAATTCCGTAGTTTAATATTGAAAACTACTTTCAGTTTGGACAAAAATAAAAGGTTAAAGACATGTGAACCTGTTCTAAAAATACAAAAGTATGGTTGTTAGATCTTAGGACAAATAATGTTAACACAGTGCTTAAAATAATTACAAGGTCACCCGGGGCTATAAAATAAATCTAAATGTGCAGATCTCTCAAAAATGGGGTAAACGAATTCACGCGTATAGATAGAATGTAAAATACTGTGCTTTGATTTGTTGACATTGGGAATACAATAAGGGGGAAATAGGTTAAGGCCATAGGGGGTCTATATGGGAAACAGCACTCTGACCTCTCTTGAATATCTGTGAGTTGATACATACAGTAAAGTTGTATCTTCTGTTGTTAACATTTCCATATGAACAATGTGAAACAAATTTGATGAAACCCAACGGATCATTCATAATGTTTACCACAGATGAACTTGAACAGTGTTTGGCCTCTCCAGCAATCGAAAGGTTGGTAGTATAGGAAAAACTATACCTTTTTTAATCCTAAGAAACAGATGGAAAATGTATGTAGACCTTTTAATGCCATGCTAAAAAATTTACAAACTTTATCCCTGTTAATTTACGCCTCTTCCCTATAAATGCTTAAAGGATGGACAAAATTAGCATCATTAAGATCCGGAATCAACATGTCATGTGCCCAGGGAACCTTAGCCATAAAAACAGTTTATGCCTCTTTGCAAGGTCAGATTGGCCTACAGCAAAGCACGTCTATAGCATATAGATTTCAGTGGGCTTACACTACTGTGTTCTCCATACACGTGGAACACGGCAAATTTATTTGCAGATACACTGTGCTATTTATTTTCTTTTGTATCTTTTTGGTGTGAATTTATGGACGAATGGCAAAATCATTGTTGTTCGTCACTGGAATATGAGATACGCCTTTAGCTCGCCACGACGTGCAAGTAATGTAAATCAACAGAAGGAAAGTGGGGAAACGAACCCAAACCAATTTATATTTTTAATACCGTAGGGTACAAAACCTAATTTGGTTGAGGCATTTTTTCATCATTAATCATCTGAATTACTCTAATAAATAATTAGGAGAGCTGGATACCTGCTAAGTGTTATATATTTTTCGGAACAAAGTGAGTTGGTGAGGTATGAGGAATTGATCTGACTCAGCACCAAGTGCACTTTTGAAAAATCACGGAGCGGGCTCCTGCCTTGCGTTAGGGGGAATTTTGCCCCTAGATTAACAAGAAAAAATAACGCTATCTCCTTTTTTTCGGTTTGTTGTGTATGTGATCATCCGATTTTTCTCTAGGGACGTAAAGGGTATAATATGAAAAAATAAGACAAATGATTATTAAGAACAACAAATGAAATTCAATAAAATATTTAAACAAAGGACTACTAAAAATGAATAGCAATCAACACATTCATGCAAGCAATTTAAATGAAGTGATTTAAAGGTTAATTTCATGAGCTTACATGAGTATTAAAAGTTCGGCAGATTTTAAAAGAACAGAAAGAAAACAAACAATAAAATTCTCGTTGTTAAGTATCGTCCAAGGTTTAGATGCTTGTTGTTGGCGTTAAGGGTGCCGGCGTCGTAAGAGAGCGGGAGTCCCCATGACCAGCCTTGCACATAAACATATACGAAACAAACCGTGACCTTGTAGACGATGTATTGGGTATGATGCACGTAGCACACAATAGAGACCCACAATAGACAAAGTACTGGGGACTTCAAATCATAGGACCCCCTCCCCCCGGGACTCCCTAGTTCGTAATTCGTGAACCGGTTCAAGCCCTGTGGGATCACCTGGTTGGATTCAGACAGGAAACTCTAGTTGGATTCCAATTGTTCACGTTCTATTAAGTTTTCATTTACCATACGTGCTTTCATTTATTATACCTTTTTTTTACATGGGCGGTATTCATTTAGCTGACTGGATGAAAAATGTTTTGTTTTACCACAAATGTATTTATTTACATGACCTGTCTCCATTAAATGACGTGGATTTCATTTAGATGAGGGGTGTAAAACACTACTTTTTTGCTTTCGAAAACTACCTCTCAAGGTCCCTCACACTACCATACGAATTTTAACATTAATTATGTTTTAAACACTACCTGTAAAAAAAAAAAAAAGGTTAAATTGTTGCCAACTGCTCTACAAAAAACAATAGCCTGGTGTGATAGGTAAAATGTATACAGAGTGTGGGCCTGACGTTTCGATCCTAGCAGGATTCATCAAAGGAAACGTTTTATTTTTTTAAAAATTACCCCGTACACATTTTAGGGTACCATAATCTTTATGCCTTCTTTTATTTTTCTTTACACCAAACCACCTGCTGTAATCGATTTTTGTAAATTCTGAGGGCTACGAAGCTAATGGGCACTAGGCATTTGCTAGGACGTTCCGTACAATTCTTCTATAAGTATAAATATCTCATTAATTAAATTAGCAGGGCTTCTTACAAAGTAGGTCAACAGTCTAAGCAAAATTGTTCAAATAAAACACCAATTTGTGGTTTTTTTTTGTACATGAGTATGTATTTAATGTAGATGACACCAGATTGTCAAATGAGGTGTAAGAAAAAACTTGGCAATTTCTTTCTTATTTCCTTCTCGCCTATCTAGTGTCAACTAAGACAAACTTCACGAATAGTTATTACCCGCATGAGTTCAAGTTATGAATATAAGACAAATAAAATAACTATTGATTTCATTTTACGTATTGAAACCTGCCACCTGATGACATTTCAGCTGGGTTTGTACTCTCAGGGAAGAAATAAATCATTTTAATGAGTCGTCGTCTGCCACGAGGCTTTCGACTTTAAACCGAGCATAAGTTTGCTAAGGAAGTTGGTGAGAGATATGCACTCTGCCATACAAATTACAAAGCTAGCTATCGGTCATTTGAAACACTTTCTGGTGCCTTCTTTTCAATACGGCTAGACTTTGTGCCAGTTTGTCTGCCTTTCTGAAATCTGTTTTGAGTTGTGGGCTGCGTATCTTATTCAACGAGGTACGCAAATTTTTCCAAAAACCTCCGTCAGCTTAATTGTAAACCGTTTGAACAAATGTAATGAGAGTGTGGTCCCTGGTGTTTTTGACCCGGAAAAAATTGTTATTGAGCTGATTTTTGCCCCAGATAAGCAGAATACATCATACAACAACATATCCAAAATCCCAATAAATCCCCCTTGGGGAAATTTTTTTATCCAAGATGGCCGCCATATTAGCTATATCTCCGCTTTTAAAGTAGATGTTGATGATTTTAGTGTTTTTGAATATATTTTGGGGGTCAAAGAATCCAATCATGTACAAATCTAAATCACTGATGACTTCCTTCACGCCAAAATCCAAAATGGCCGCCATTTTATATAATTAGCTATATCTCATGTTTTTGAATATGTTTTGAGGTTCAAAGAATTCAGTTTTTGTTTAAATCTAAATCATTGATGTTTCCTTAAGTCAAAAATCCAAAATGGCCACCAAAATGGCTGCCAATTTGCTGCCATTACATATAATTATCTTCTCACTGACATATACGTAACTTTCCTTTGCAGTATCCTGCAAGGAAGCTCGGTCAAACCGACGCATATATAGGAGGGTTGTTTAAAGGCAATAATCCCGAAAAGGGATTGTTCTAATTACCAAATAGTAGTAATTTTAGTTCATCTTTAGTCTATTCGAAAGAATGACTTGGGTGTTATGTTATTTGAACTTAATCAGAATGCAATTCCCAAAACTGCACAATGAGAACCAGTACGCCGCTCAACATAATACTCATTCGAAAGAATGCTTTAAAAAGTTTAGTATAATGCAGTTTTCGTATACTTTTCACATAAACGCATGATTAATTATTGGCCTACACAAGTACTTCTTGCCAGAAATGGGCATAGAAATAGGCCATATATATTTCTATTTTTACAACCAAGTACCAGAAATGGAAACTGGAGTGTGAAAGAAATATATAAAAGATGAATCCCAGAAATTGGGAGAAATAACATTTGGGTGTGAAAACACCTCAAGAGGACTTCATATTACATAATTCAGGTTCCGTTTTTTGTACCCGTCCCTTTTACAAAAGTTCTCTTTATTTATTTATATCTATTTACTTATTCACTTATTATATTTATTCATTTATATAATTATTTCTTGTCATTTTTATTATTCGCTTATATATATATTTATTTAGATATAATTTATTTGTTTGTTTCTTTATCCCTCTTTCCTTGTTCTGAAGTTGAGATAAAGCAAATTATATGTAATGGCGGCCATTTTGAATTTCAGCATCAGGGAAAACATGGATAATTTAGATTTAGACTAAAATCATCAAAACATCTACTTGAGAAGCCAATATATAGCTAATTATATGCAATGTCAGCTATTTTGGCGGCCATCTTGGATAAAAAGTTTTCCCCAAAGGGGATTCATGGGGATTTCGGATATGTTGTTATATGATGTATTCTGCATGTCTGGTGAAAAAATCAGCTCAATAACAATTTTTTCCACGTAGTATGTGTAAAAAACTAGGGACTATACTAATCAGGAGGTAAGCATTTGGGTATCATTCTTGATACAAATTAGAATTGCATTAATCAACTGTGAATTTTAATAGCAGACAAATCAGTCATAAACAAGCAAGCCATTCCGCTCAACCTCAATGTGCAACTTAATCGATGCTTATAAAGCTCCGAATTAAAGTCGAGGTAAAATTCAATTCTTTCCCCTGTGAGAAAGAAATCAATTGGTCGATCTTCTAATATGAAATATTCCTTAAATGAAAAGAAATAACAAATCTAACCAAAATAGTGCGTTTCATGTCCGTAAGATTTATTTTTAAAAGGAGCAAAACGCGAAATCTCGGTGGCTGTACAACACCCCTTCCCCGCAACTTTCACCTATCATACCTCCGGTTAAAGTGGAGCCGTTCATTTTTTTTTATTAAAATGAGCTAATGAGATGGTCCCACAAAAAGCATACGCCGTTTTGTTATTCATTTGAGCTTTTGGGGATGAATGAAAAGGGACAGAGGAAAATCGACATCCTCCCTCTCTCGGTTAGTATATAGGTTAATAACATACGCAAACTCAAGATAAAACATTGCACATAACCTGCTAAGTAAGCTGGTACATAATTTGACGTATGTTCATAAGGACTGTGGGTGTTTCACAATGGCGTGTATTATTTATGCTGAAAAGGGTTTTGGTTACCACACATGTATTTATTACATGACCTCTCTTCATTTACATGACGTGTATTCATTAGATGAGGGGTAAACACGAACTTTTTTGCTTTCGAAAATACCTTCTCAAGGTTCCTACAATCCCATACGAATTTTTAACACTTAATTTAAAAAAAAAAAAAAAAAAAAAAAAAAAAAAAAAAAGGTAAATGCGTTGCAACTGATTCTCTACAAAAATAGCCTGTATAGGTGAAACTGTATACTAGAGGGTGGGCCTCCTGAGTTTCGATCCTAGCAGGATCTTCATCAAGGCCAAACTGTTTTATTTTTTTAAATACCCCGTAAGCACTGTTAGGGGGTACCATTACATTTTATGCACTATCTTTTATTTTTTCTTACAACCAACCCACCCCTGCTTTAAAATTCGATTTTTTTAAATTCTTTGAGGCTCCGAATCCTAATTGTGCACTATTATTGTGGACGTTTCGTACAATCTTTCCTATAAGTATTTAAATATCCTCATTTTTAATTGAAATTATTCAGGGCCTTCTTACAAATAGGTTCACGTTTAAGCAAAAATTGTTCAAATAAAAACAACAATTTGTGTTGTTTTTTTTTAACATGAGTATTTATTGAACTGCGTTATTGAAACCCAGCTGTCAAAATGGTGTAAGAAAAAAAAACGTGTGCCAATTCTTATTATTTTCTTCTCGGCCTATCTAGTGTCAAACTCAGACAAAAACTTCCAACGAAAGTTATACCCGCGCTGAGTTAAAGTTTGATAATAAAGGACAAATAAAATAACTTTGATGATTTCATTTACGTATTGAAACCTGCCACATGATGACATTTCAGCTGGGTTGTGTACTCTCAGGGAAGAAATAATCATTTTAATGAGTCGTCGTCTGCCCCGAGGCTTTCGACTTTAAAACGAGAATAGTAGTTACTAAGGAAATCAGGCGCGAGATAGCACTCTGCCTACAAATTACAAGGCTAGTATCGGACATTCTTGAAACAGCTTCCTGGGTGTCTTCTTTTTCAGCACGGCTAGACTTGTGCCATTTTGTCTTGGCTTTCTTGAAATCTGTCCGAGTTGAGGGCCCCCCCCGCTATTCTAATGCAACAAAGACGCCAATTTTGCGGAAAAACTTTTACAAAACCATGAGCTTTTAAATGACACTTTTAACAAAACGTAATGATATTAATGTTTCACAATAATGTTACAATGTGATTGCCACAAAGCTGTGACTGCTGAAATGCAAAAGATAGAAACGTTGTTTTTTCCTTTCGTATTGTTAGACACATTATCCTTATATTGGCTAACCTAAGAGAAGCCCTGCAAAGTCAAAAAGTTAATCGGGTCGTTAAAGTAGTACCGTTCTTTTTTTATTTTTTGATTGTCAATGAACGAATGGAGATGGTCTATTAATAAGCAGAAGCGCGGTTTTGTTATTACATTTGAGCTTGTTGGGGGATGTGAAGTAAAGGGGACGGTGGATGGAAAAACCCGATCCTCCATCTAGTATGTCTAGGTCTTCAATAATAACTAATAACAAATATGAGATTAAAAAATTGCAAAAATAAAACTGCAAAGTAAGCTGGTACATTGTACATACCATCGTTACGTCAAAGTTTAATATACTAGAGGACTCTGGGTTGTTCACAACGGAAGACAAAAAGTTGGGACCCATTCCCTAAATGTCATGAAAAGACGAAATCTTTGGTGTCTGTCTCTTTAATTGTAATAAGTCTAAGTCATGACTTCAGATTCAGATGTCGATTTTCAGATGTAGCTTATTATTTCCATCTTCAACAAACAATGCATAACAACCATATAATTATATGAAATAGTATTAAATCAATGAGATGAGGATACCATAAGAAACGCAAGAGTGTAAATTATAGCCACCCTTAAAGGGTGGTAACGTTATTGTTTACAAATTAATTAATTCGAGACAAAAATATTTTTATAATTATCTAAGAAAAGTCGGGACAAAAAAAAACTTAATTGGGTGTGATGATGGATGAAACAAACATATAAAAAATGAAAACATATGAACAAGACACTTCCAATCAAACGCGATAGGCAAGAAACGAAAGGTGCAGAATGAACAGACCATATACAAAACAAAACATTGACGCTTGTCTAGTCGTAAGGTGAATTGACCTGTATTGATCCGATGATTTGATTTTTCAGGTTTTGTTTTTTACCATAAAAGGAGGGAGGAACAATTTTAGTTATGATGTAGGGATTCCAAAGCAATTTATTGGGTTTATGGCCAGAAGTGTGTTCGGGGGCTTGATATAAAAAGCCTTTTTCATGGCGTGTGCTATAGTGATGTAGTGTTGCATTAACGGTGAAAAAGTTTGTTCTATAAATCTGTTGGTAAACATTTTATGGTGATATGGTACATAAATGATTGCGTGCTGAAGAGTAATATGTCATGGATTTTTTTTTAAAGTACTTTAGAATTAAAACAGAAGTCAGTGTGGGCAAGCAAATGGAGTTGCACAGGTTCTGATAACCTTTTTTGCATTCGCGAAAAAATTGCAATTATCAAGGTTAGAGTTGTTTTTATCTGCCCAAATTGATTCACAATAACTGAGATAGGGGAGCACAAATGTATATGATATCAGTGTGTGGAGAGATTCCTGGGGGTTTGGGTGGTAGAAGACGAACTTTGCGAATATTCCATTGTATTTTGCGATAATTTTTGACACTGGATTGTGGGGGATTTTCCAAGGATAAATCGTTTATCTATCAAAACGCCTAAAACACAGTTCATTATCTAAGTGAGTTTCCTTTCAAGAGGACTTCAGAATTAACTCTTATTACCATAAAGTGACTTGTACTATTTCTAACTTTGTTTAGCACATCCATGGGGTAAAACGATTCTGAACGATGTGTCCAAATCTTAAATGGTTTTTAGGCACTGCAGGTTTTATCTAGAATGAGACGTTGCCGTTAAAACTGTTGCTTAGTGTTGTTATTCAGGTGCATTTGAAAACTTATTACCCACAAAATGCAATTTAATTAGAGCTTCGTTAATTATAGCAACCAAATACATAATTAAGAAAAGAGACCCCTAGCTAAACGTGTGTACCCAATGTTATTTAGATAGGATTTAAATAAACAATACCCTTAAGGAATATTAAGTTTATTACAGGAATGCATATTTCATAAAAAAGGGCCACGTACCAAACGCTTAGAGACAAACAAAGTGTTGAAAATGTAACATCAAAAGTTGTGGAAAGGAACTATCCGATTTTGCTCTTGCGCATTGCAGAGGGAAAGATAGAAAGATCCTGCCTAGTTGAACTAATGCGGTTTTTGGATTGCAAGAAAGGCGATGGGACAATGGGACAATGCACTTTTCAGAAACATATCAAAATACAATGAACGGTTTGGTTGTAAAATAAATTAACAAGTAGATTGTTTTTAACTAATTAAAACAGAGCATGAGGGAGTAATCAAAGCGTAACATTGTGATGGGTAACCCTTATATCCATAACAAAGGGGCGAATAATAAATAATAATAAAAACGTCAATTCTCGTACGAGCCACGCAATCGCAATACTCAAATATACTCTAGACTTGCTGGCAATTCCATCGGCACCGAGAACACGCCAAGGTTGGACCATGTTTTTTTTTAGCGGGTGAGTTTGTCCCCTATGAAAAACTTGTGGGATCTTTTAGTCGAAATACTCCAAAGTGGGGGTGTTCAAATTGTTACGTAATAACATTTTCTCAATAGGGCTCACAGACTTTAATCTTGGTATCTTGTTGATTTGCAGCTTTAAGGACCATTCTAACACAAAATATGGCCAGAGTGTTCCATTGCCGTTTTCTATTTTTTACATTTTAAAACTTAAAAAAAAAAAAAAAATTTTACCTTTTTTGCAAACATTTTATCTGGCCAGAGGGATGAAGCCACACCATTATCTATTAGGGTGTTGTGTTAGTGGTTGTGGAAAAACTTGGCAGTCCTTTGAATTGTATTTTCTACAAGACCCATTTTTTAAAGTTTTTTATGCCAATTTCGATGATAAAAATTATGTGAAAAAAAAGACCGCCCTTCGGGTTTCCAATGCCCATAAACACCTTGATATAACTTTGGATGAAAACAGGCAAAGACACATGTCATACAGAGTCAATGCGGGGCATCAGCCAAATACAATTGAAAAGCTGGATTTACTTTGAATATTACCACAAATCAGTTTAAATGTTATATTAGGAATCCTCCACCTTAAAAACCATATTTAACGGATGGGTTGGACAAGCCTTCGCAGTTGATGAAATTGATCATGAATTTTATCACACATTTTTTTTATTTTTGCAATTCAAATTTTCTTTTAGTATCCTCCATTTTTGTAAATAAAAAGTATTATTTTATTTCATTTTCTATTTACTTAATAAAAGATTTTTACAAGGGAAAGTACTTTGTTTATTATGGAAGAGAAAATATATTATTCCCCTAGTGCTAATTGAGATTCAGGCCAGAAGATGTTGGTGGACAAGTCAAAATGAGCATATGTTGGCTTTTTGTGATCCTGCTGTGATGGTGCAAAACAGATCTGCAAAAAATAGGTTAGGTTTCGCCGTGATGTCATTAATGGAAGATGATTCAAGGTCTATGACGGTCATTTGTGGTGAGATCCAATCGGGCGTGTTAAGGCTATGTGGGAGGGGGTCTAGGGGACCCGCAACTAATTTTTTCCAGTTTTATAGACAATATATATGTTCGATTTTCTAATAAATAGTTCTCACGGGAAAAGGAAAAGTACTTTTTATTATGAAGAGAAAAATCTTTTTTTCCCTAGTTGCTAATATTGAGATCAGTGCCAGAGGTTTTGTTTAAAAGTGTGAGATTGAGTAAGTAAATAATTAACAGCATGTTTGCAATGCTGGATGGTGCAAACATATTGCCCAACCAAAATAGGGGTAGTTTCCCATGATTTCATTTATTGATAGAGGATTCAATACATATGATGGCATTTGTTGTGAGTCCAACCGGGACAGTTGTTTAGGATATTGTGGGGGGGGGGTCATAGTGACCCGCAAAACTAAGATTTTTTCCAGTTTTATGACTAACGAGATACTTTGACTATGATCATATTTTGTGTATTTGTTCAAACTTTTTGACACACATCTTTTTTCACCTTTTTACCGAAAAAAATATCGAAATCCATCGCTCCCTAATTTTAAATTAATTGGTGCGGGTCCCTATGACCCCCCTTGATCACAAACGAAAGGTAGTGGAAAACATAATTAAAACAAGTTAATTATGAATATTTTTCCTGTTTAAGTATTTATGCTGATAGCGATCACATTGCCACGCTGCACAACATGTGACATATGATAATACCATTTGGGTCAATATAGATGGACCTCCTTCAGAGAACACATAACATACAAACTTTTTTCATTCCAACAATAATGTTTAAAGATTTAATTTAGCAAAGTTTAGGGAGAACTATTGGACAAAAACCTACAATACATTTTGATAACCATACACACCAAGATAAATATCAATACCGGTATATATTAATTTTTTAATTTGCGAAAAATTTAAAATGTAAAGGAGTAATTCTGCAACATTCGTACGAGTCAATTAACACAGCATCAACATTTGCAACAAAAAGTACGCAGCCGTTCTGCGAAAATGTGTTGTGAATCGAAATATCGATGTTAAGGGTGCTGTGAGTCAGGAACTAGTCAAATGGCCAATTTTAGTTTTTTTCATGTTAACGGCCATTAACATGTTTCTTTCAATGATAATTTTAACAGAATCTATATATATTGACTTTTTTCCCATATTTTGTTCATTTTACTTTTACCTATGTTACGCATTTTTGAACCAAGAACCAATCACATGGGCTGAACTGCAAAAGGGCGGTAATTTCGCGTATTACGCGCAATACGCGCCTGTGCTATTCCGCGCGCGCGATGTAATGAATGCATCAGAAACGCCTTGATGCTGATGATGCATCGATTCGATATGACGCACACCATGGTAAACTGTATGCAATTGTAAATGGTTGCCCACATGAGATGCTTCTGCAAACAGAATGGGATTAAATTTCACGGATTTGAGCTTCATAATTGTTGAATTTTGTCATAAGTAATCCAGATGAAGCATGTGACCTGGTGCAGACTGGCAGAAGAAGCAGAGCAGTGTGAGAAATAAGGAGATGCAAAACGTTCTTGTGGTTTGGCGTTAAGGCTATAGTTTGTTCGCGAAAGGGGACAATATTTTGGACAAAATGGCGATTCGAGTTATCTGTGTTCACTTTCGGGCGTATAATTCGTGATTTCGGTTTCCCAGTTACTCGAAATCATATCAGCAACAGGTAAAGAAATGAAATGCATTAGTATAGAGCATATCAAAATCTAGCGGGGGGTCGGGATTTTTTTTTTTTTTTTTTTTTTTTTTTTTTTTTTTTAAAAATTAGTGATTATGTTCAAACCTTTGAACAATATTGGCGTTGTTCCAAACCATTGAAAACACGCGGTTTTGGCTTTGTTGGCAAAATATATTGATAATAGTGCAGACAAGAAGAAATTTGAAAATAAAAAAAGGGGGAAATACCGACCCCTAGAACTAGGGAATCTGTATATAAATACGAACAAGGCACCATTTTTATTATACATTTCTATATTTTTTTTAGGGAACCAAAAACAACTGAGTGAAATTCTCCATTTTTTATGTTTTCTCAAAAAATACGTATTTTGGGGGGAAATATTATCATTATTTGGATTCCTTGAGTCATTCCTTCTCAAATATTGGATATTTTATATATGTTGGACAACAATTAAGAGATACGGCAAAAAAAACAACATTTCCTTTTTTTTTAATGTTTTCATTTTTTGATAATGTAATTGAATGCAAAGTCCGAGGTAGGGTAGAATGTTTTATCGGAAAATTATAAAATATATTAGTTTTCGAATTGCGGGGAGAAAAGAAACTTCATTCAAACAAATATATATTAAATATTATTTTTCGAACGAAGTAATCAAACTTGTGTCGTCTGAGTTAATTGGCGGAAATTAATTTCTTTCATACAGATTTACAAAGTCAATACAATTAGCAATTGAATTTGTGACGTTTCTTTACAGATTTGGGCCATTTAAAAAAAAAAAAAAAATAGTACAATTAACTTCTTAACAACGCTTTGCGAAAGATACAAATTGCATTTAGATGAGTTAATGTTTGTCTATAGACAGGGAAAAAGATACATTGTTTTGTAAAGTTACATAAATGTAGATCCCTACAAAAATCGCGGGTTTATGTGCACTGAAAATGGTGCTTGGCCAGATCTGTCTTGATATGCCAACCTTGTACAGGAGATTACCGCAAGCGGATTATGAGTTTCCTTCACATCCAGGGCAACCCTGGCTACTCTCTTATCCAGGGGCGTAATGGTCACTTGTCAGAGGGGGGCAATATACCTGGTGTTGAGTTCAGACTTTCCTGTTTGGAGGTAGTTTTGAGGCAGATTTTCCTGGTTGGACGTGAACATTCCCGGTGAGCGGCAAAAAAGGGTGATTTAGGAAAAAATGTTGACTTTTTCCCCTGTCGGGGCGGGGGGGGGGGGGGGGTGCCTGTACGCCACGCTTTATCTAAACCGACCATTATTAAGAACTGAATCATCAGTTCCCAGTAAAGGTCGATCTTAGAGTATATCTATTCAGTATCTACTTGGACTTTATGCAATTCGAAGAAATCAAAATCAAAACCATCCTCCATTACAGTCTAATGAATATTTCAAGAGTGTCCCCTTTTAAGAATATTGGTTTACCGACTACCGGATGTTGTTTTGCCAATTTCTCCACCAATCTTGAATCAAAATACCCGATTAGCCACACGACTTTGAGCCCTGACATTGTCGCGTTCATCATGCTCAAAAAGTCAATGAGGTGTTCTACCCTTAGCAGGTCGAATTACTTCAAAGGTGTGTTTAGATAGGGTTAAGTTCCGGTATTAGGTCATTGCTTGCTTGTGAATCAGGCTTATTTAGTTATATCTGTCGTGTTTGAAAACGGGCGGTTTAATAGTTATAATACAAAGTAACTTAAATAAATAAATAAAATAAATGCGACATTATATAGCGCCTTTCACAAGTATCAAAGTGCTTTACATTTAGCCGTGGCACTAGAATATGTCAGCTGACTTACAAATGCCCAAGGCATAATCATACCTTTGGGCGGCGCTCAATGAAGCCCAAAATTCCTAACAGCTCCCCATGTAGGACAGGCTGGAGAGAGGGCAAGCGAGTAATGCCTTCCCCAAGGGCACAACACATTGGTCTCAGCGGGACTAGAACCAGGACCTTAGGGTCATGAGGCGGTCGTGGTACACTGGACACATGTGGATACAGAGACGCGTTTGAAAGGTTCGAAAAGAAAGTGGGTAGAGTAAATCCAGGAGTTGGAGATGGAGAGAGTGAATCACTGTGTTTCATACGAGAGACCATCACCACTTCATTTGGATATGACTTGGCATTTTATGCGAGCAGGTAAATACTGAAAATTTCCGGAAACCATAAACACGCCTTATTTAAGAAAGGAGTCAGCCACATAATATACCGATGAGATGATTAAATACAATGTTTCGAATGATACCAAAAATCTCAAGTTTGATGAAGAGAGTCGTGGTTTCGAGGCTGAGGATATCGGGTCGAAGATCGCCATAACGACGACCCAGAATCACGTAGGAAATTTATGTTTCCACTTAAAAGGGTTGCTTAAATAGAACGGTTGATGAAAATTTGGAATTAAGAATTACCATAAATAATGGCAAAAATAGACTTGTAAAACAGATGCGAAAGTTGATTTCTTTGATGGTAACTTGGATTATTCTGCAAAATAAATAATTACTAATATACATATCATTAAAAAACTCGCTTTCCAGGAAACAAATTTGATATTTTCTTATTTGGGAAGTGTTTGGATAAGCGTTAGTGCGACTTTTCTAAATTGTTTAGATATGTTAGATTTAAATATATTACCCATTTATTTAAGTGGTATTCGGGTTCAAGTTTTGTATATATTTTAAGCGTGTACACTTACTTTAAAGATAGGACACTAATATGTAATGAAAAATTTAGGAAGGAAAACGAGGAAAATGACCACTTTTATCTTCCCAAATCTTGAGTTATTGAAACAGTCCAGTCATTTAAATATTTTCTTGAGCTCAATTTGAACATTCTAGCCAATATTTATGTGGGTTTACAACATGCATGACTATTATTTAAATTTTTATATAACAGGCTACTACAGTTGGTGTTCCTTCTAACGTAATTTACTCTTGAATTTATGTTTTTTTCTCTGCAAAAATGAGTTAAAACATATGGCGACTAATAAGATATTAATTTTAGGAGCAAATTGTAAGAAGATTGTATTTCTATATTCTTGGTCATCGTGGTCAGGCTTGCGCTATATTTTACAACCAACGATAATACAACATTGAATGTTTCCCACTTTAACGCTTATTGAAGTCGTTTGTATACAAATTGGCATGGGTTGTAACCATAAACACAATGCAATAGACATCATTATCATCATTCGTCATTCATCAATCATACATCGATCATAGCACATTGTCGTCGTCAAGCTCGATGTTCCTTATTTCATCGTATTGCCACCATTCAACACCGCCATCGTTAGTCTTATCATCGTGGCATCATCGGCATCATCATTTTAAAATAGTTAAAAACCGTAGCTTTAGTAATCTCACCATTACCAACATTAGAAATCAAAGGGTTTCAAGCAGTCGAATACGTATTCGACCCTTAGAGCACGCGAAAATAAAACATTGTGGGTTTGACAAACAACGAACCCACATTAGTGCCAGTTGATAAGAAATCATTGTTTATTTGGGTATTTAATTACTGTCGTCAGGTATAACCATTCAGTCTTTAACAGACACCACTTAAAATAGCCAGTCCGTTTATGTCATTAATTACATGCATCATAAGTAAACTACACTTTCAAACGCCGTTTTCTCAGAACTAGGCTAAGCATTTATGCTGATTCGACACTATGCAGAACCACGACGAATGTAACAATGGATTGATCGGTTCAGTCTGTGGCCGAAGGTTACCGAAGGGGAAACCGTACCCTACGATCAAAAATCAGAAATTCACATCGACGGGGATAGAGATCTACTTAAATCTCTAAATCAATGAACTTAAAATGATTCCCTCTCCAAAAGCAAGTCGCGCTACGCCCTATGAGTTTGGAAATTGAGTGGTCACTTTAACTGCGCAAGAGAAAGGTAGTTCTGGCTCTACGGTTGATTACCACCGAGAATAAGTCTAACACTTGGTTTTGACATTCTTTGGGGAGATTTGCTAGCAATACATCCAAGGCAGGATAATCATTCCTGACGGGATAGGAAAAAGAGCATGCACAGCATTTGCAGCAAGCATTTGAGTTGACAATCCCTGGTTTCGTGGGGTTTTAATATGAGATACCACTTAAAGGGCACTACAGTGCTCCACCCGAAAAGCGTTGAACTATTTGGAATTTGCAGGAATAGTTTACAAAACGATGAATACTCTGTAAATTCGCTAAGTCCTTTTTCCCAGTGCAAGTGACCACAAAAGAAGAAAACACCTTATTCAAAGATTTAAAACCTGGTCATTACAGGTTGTTAGTTTGTGTACGGAAGTAATGACTATAAGCCATTTTGTGTTTAAATTGGTTACCTTTAACCTTATTTAAATAATAAAAAAAGAGCCGGGTCTTTTTGGACCCATCTTACCGCGGGGGGGGGGGGATTCCACCCCTAGTATCTCGAAACAAGTCATTTGAATGAAACTATCATAATGTGTGGTACCCATGGATAGCTATGACCCTACCGAGTCCAATGATACCAAAAAAGATTATAAGCTGCTTTAATGACGTCACAGTGGGATGCACATGACGTCATGCAAAAATGCGAAAAATCTAAAAAATGCAAAATTCATGGTTTTCGCCATTTTTGCAAGCAAAAGTTGGATTTTTGGCCATGAATGTGTGTCAAAGTGTGCGCACACATGCTCTTACTACAAATAACTCAAACAAATGATAAAGACAAGTGTCACTGTATCCTTAAACACTGGATTCTGATGTTTCCGTGTAATTCAGGAATGAGCTTTCTCGCACGCAAGTGTGGTGAAATTACGTACGCCGCGGTCATAACCGAGGTCCCCGAATTTGTTCAAAATGCTCTTAAATCGAGCGCAAGGCTTTACAAAAAGTCATGTAGTGTCGGCGTGCAAAAATACAAATAGGTGAGATACGATTAAAAATGTCGAGGGGCGGATTCCGCCCCGGCCCTTTTAGGGTAAGTCTCCATCACTTGTAGGGTTTGTTAAGATATCTATTTTTGTTACAGACATGCAGAATCTGATTTTAATGGATTTTTTTCCCCCGATTTTCTGATTTTACAATGTCGTGATATTGGCCTAAATAAGATGTGTGGACATGACCTACTGATCAATATTCCCAGAGAATCCAAAAGGTCTAAACGTGTTTCGTAGAGAGAATCTCACAACCATAAAGATAAAAGTATAAAATGAATAAAATCTGTCTTTTCATTAAAAGCAGGAGAATACGAAGTAATTTATATAGCTGTTGATAATGATGAAGATTTGTACTGAATCATACTTACTTTCACTAAGAAGAACTATAATGACAAAACAAAGATAATCCTCTTTGTCTTCATCAAACATATCAAATGTTTCCTGTACACAACCCATAAATTCGTTTTTAAAGTTGTTTTCAGTGATTTGGCAAAACGATGTCAACAAATCTATGCCAATTAACTTCTACGTCATTTATACCCGGTGCCCCCTTGGATGGAACAATCACACAATTCGGAACTCTTTAATCTTTTAACCACTCGCGTTTCAAATGTGACCTTGATGTTTATGGTTCCCTGCGCCGGCGCTTTTATATTGCTCATCGCCGCTTATAATCTCTTGTGCATTGCCGTGGTATCTGTGCGCCATATATGTCTTATCCTCGATGTTTTCAATATAAATGTTACTACTGAAGCTCGTTTACCTTTTAAAGATTACGAAGCAAAACAAAATGCATTACTTTATGGCTGGCTAGCCCCTTTTGTGTAGAACGTTTCATATGAAGATCCCTGGATGCAAGATGTATTGCATTCATTTCCGTCAAGCGCTACTGCACAACGCATGCAGCGAATGCCGGAATCAATTGTAATACCTCATTTGCATCCATGGGACTTCGCATGAAACGTCACCCGTTTTTGTAGGTTTTCTTCGCAGCTCCAAAATCGATCACCGGGCCTGCCATTTTTAAAATGCGTTTGTTATCTTTGGGCATTGTTGCCCACATTGCTAAATAAATTTTGAAACTCTCGGAGGAGCGATTATAACATCCCGTAACGAAAGGCATTTACTTCTTAAATCGTAACGTACATACTCCGCGTATTTAAAAAAAAAATTTTTTCTTTGTGCTATTTTGTATTTCCTGACCATAAAAAGAATTAAAAAAAGAAGTATTTTTATTAGCTTAAATACTCGTGATCGCCATTTGCTCTACTTTCCACTGAATGAACTCGTCCCATATTTGGATCACGGAATTTTCACCATGTAGTTTTTACTTTTCTCATATATCACCTGACTGGGATGTCCCCTGACTATAAGATTAGGTATGTTTCCGCCAAGAAAAGAGCTGCACGTTAGCATGTTCCGCCCATTGTTTTATGTAAAAACCCGCCATTATAAGGGGGCTTAAATTCTAGGCGTCAAAGATGGCCGCCGCAAGGAGCCATATTTTGCTAAATGAACTTAAAATGGCAAATTGTTGAAATACGAACCTGGGTGATATTTTGGGAGCTCCAAAAAGAATTGATGGCATTTATATTTTACGTACCGACTTGTTTTTAAGATGGGGTGATTATATTTTCGCTCTAGGGTACGTAAATTAAGGAAAAAAAGCAGCCCTGCCCATCTTTTCGACGTTATTAAACAACACTTTCAAATAATGACCCTAAATCATTTCCCAGATGTAAAAAAATATTAAAGCGGGTTATTGAATTGTCTAAGAGAGTACTCTTACTGTTGCTGGTTACTATTTGGGCCATATAACGTAGTTTAAACTGACTATAATAGGAAGACAACAGCTCATATCAACCTGATACAATAAAATCATAATAAATGGGTGTGGACTGTATTTAAGAACTACTCAATGACGTCAAAGGTGTTTCCCAGCAAAATTAAAATATATGCTTATGAAGAAGTGAAAAAGTTGTCTATATGAAGAAGGCAAATTTAAATATGGTGTCTAAACTTTCTTCACATCAAGTGCTGTCCTTGTTTCTGACTTGTACCATCAGCTCCTTCTCTTAATCTACTGCCGAGATCATCTTCCTTCCTAGCGTCAACTCGTGTTGAATGGTTTGCAAATTGTCCAGAAGTACGAGAGAAAAACGGGAGAAAATGTTATCAATAGTTTTCCTTATGGTTCTTATTATGTCGGAAAAAGATGTGCAGGGTGTTTTTCTTCTTGATTTCTGTCCCCGGAGCAATATGCAAATGTCATTAATTCTCTTTATGGTACTCTCAAAATATTATTCGCATTCTTACCCAATCAATTTGCTAATTTTAGTACAGTTAACAAAACATGCCTCCTGCTGGCGGCCATCGTGGATGCCTTTAATGTTTAAGCCTACTTCAGGAAGGTAAAAGTTTATTTCTTTTAGTCCGGGATACAGTTCCCATCTATAATGAAAATACAATTGCAGTTTTTCATAAAACTTTTTTTGGGGAAACATACCTAATCCTAGTTAGGAGGACACCGCCTTCAAGGTGATATGGAAAATTAATCACCAGGTGGGTACAACAAACTCGAACAGAAACTGGCTCATAGACTATTAACTCTCATTCAACTTTATCCCCTTTCCATTCCTTCCATCAGGCACCACGGAACGAGACTAGGCACATCTTTCTTGAAAAGGACCCTTATTGCGGGAAGAGGCTGTTTTTTTAAGATTGTTTTTCGGGGACTTCTGTCATTCGAGTCACCAAGATAGATTTTCATTGGGTTTCACGAGAAATATTGTTTTTGTTTGTTTGGTGGAGAAGTAAAAACTTATAATGTTATCAAAGGAATATTGATTAGAATTATCTTCATGTTAAACCATTTTACTCGGATATCATAAATATTACATACCGAAACACATTAGAATCGGGTAAACAACTCATAGAACAGCCCCCACCCCACCCCACCCACACACACTTAACGACACTGGACACGTCACACGTGAAAGTACATTGGTAGATAAGGAACGCTG